>CM028346.1:8307607-8435395 GCA_016618105.1 Dendrobium huoshanense
CAACTAATTAAAATTAACTCATATACATTAAATTAAATTTAATATCAAATTAAATTATTTTAATATATATATATATACATATCCTAAATTAATCTTAATTAAAAAAATTAAAATATTTAAAAATAAACTTCTTGTTATTTAATAGATTTTAAAATATTTAATTAAATATCTGATTAAATGTTTAAAATTAAGTATTTTTAAAATGGTTGAAAATATATTAATATTTTGAAATAATTTTATATTTAAAATAAAGGATTTAATTTTTTGGATATTTTAATATAAATATTAAATTTTTATTTTATTTAATTTAATAATATATATATATATATATTTAAAAAAGGATTTAAAAATGATTTAAAATCAAATTTTAAATCATTTTAAGGCTCTGGTGGCGCTAGTAGATGCAAGGCAATCGCCGATCTATTCGATAAAAAATGCGACTTCGAAAAGCCACGTGGCAGCTCCGGGATGGTCGGATCAGAACTACGTGGTGGCTGAGCAATCATTGATAATGATTGGGGCGACGTGGTTTTAAGAACCGCGGCAGTTAACCACATCAGCATGTGGTTATAGCCGTTGGATCTTCCACGTGATGTAACAGACGGCCCAGATCAAGTCCCCCAGTCTGATCTCAAGGGGAGAGATCGGACGGTTGGATTTCGATCTCGCTGTTCTAGATCAAGGGCCATATGCTGTCAGACGAAGATCTAACCATACGATAGGATATGTGGTTCGTAAGGCCACGGAATGGCTAGATCTGGACCGTTGATCGCGGGGTTTGACGACCAGATTTTGGTCTTGATGTGAAAGGGGAATACTTGAGGGGTTGAGTGAGCAGAGAGTTTGGTTGGAGGGGGCTTGAAGTGGTGAGAGAAGGGTTAGAAATGAATGAGACTCATTTTGAGTCTTTTCCCTATTCAATCCACTCCAGATTGAATGGAGAGCTAGAATTCGTTTGGTTGGACTCTAGATAGTCACCACATGTCCAGGGAGTTGGTAGGAGCAGGGGGAATCAAGGACAAGGGTTTTAGAGCATGTGGAGTTAATCTAAGCCATTGGATCTTGATCCATGGGCTGGAGTGAAGAATGTTCTAGAGTCTGTTAGAACTGCTAGGGCTGAGTTAGCATGGGCTTGGATGTAATTTGGGCTTGTTTGACCAAGTTTGACCACTCATAATGCCTTAAATTGATGATTTGATCAGTCAAAGTCTAGGTGGACTGATGAAGTGGTAATGAGAGGTCTTGAGTTGTTGGTGGAATGATTTCAAATGGAGTGGATTAGCTCCTATGGATGATTTAACCATTTTGGAAGGTTATTTGACCACCCATTGACTGTTTGACCAGTCAATGGGCACAAGGGTGCTGAGGTGGCAGTCAAGTGGCCTCAAGGGATGGTTTAGAAGTAGTTGGAGAAGGCTTAATAAAATCCATTTAGAGTTTAAGTGAATTAAAATGTGTATGTGAAGGGTTGACCATGGGTCAAGATTTGACCATGTCATATCAAAGTGGTTTGACTCAAAACATGCTCAAGTGTATTTAAACCATTGATTGCGATAATATTGAAGGTCTGAAGGCATTAATTTGGTCATATGGCTTGATTTGATCCAAATAGGTCAAGTAGGGATAGGTTTGGGTTTTAGTTGTCTTGGTCAATCTAAGGTGACATGACTCATGATAGGTTTAGATATATTTGAGTCATGCATTGAAAATGGTTTGAAGAGTTTTGAAGGCTTGATTGAATCATATGCCTTATCTTGGTTCAATTGGGTTAAGTTTGACTCAGCTTGGGTTCAGTTGACCAAGTCAACTAGTGACTAGGTCAGGGGTCCTAGCAAGTTTGAATAACTAGAAAAAGTGATTAGAGAAGTTTGGGTAGGTTTGAAGTATGAATTAATTTGAATTGGAATTGACTGAAGTCTAGATTGGTCCTAGTGACCTCATACAAAAATGAGGTCAACACCTATGTTTAAGCATATAAGTGTTCCATTCTAGTACTCCTAATTAATCAATTATTCCTCTGTTGAGGCTATATATAACGCTTAATTTAAACCATATATATAACCACTGTATACTAAAGTATGATTGGGAGATATTGAAAACATGCATCATTCATTCTAAACATAACACTCTACATTTGTACTAACTTAGGATTCACATCATTAGTCCAAAATAAGAATTTAGTTAGCCATATGAATGAAGTAACATATACAAGATTTTATTAATTACATATAAGAGAAAGTACAAGATTAAAATTAAATCAAATGTCATGTGGATAGTAAAAAAGTCACTCTTTACACTCCTTTCTTCTCCAAATGTCTAAATGATTTCAACAAGACAGACCATCATTCTCTAGATGGAGTATCTATCCCTCTCAAAGCTTCCCTTATAATACTAAAATTATAGAAGAATTAAAAACACTAAAAGATTATAGAGCTTCTTATCAAAATAACTAAAAAAATTATTTATAAAAAGTGTTGGATCAAACTCAGGGCTTGTAGTGTTTGATAGGGTAGCACTATGACATTTTTAAAGTGAACTAGCAACTCATTGCTGCTAAACTTGCTCCACTATAGCGTTGACTGGACACACACATCAACTAACTGAATTGGCATGGATTTTCCCTAAATAGGCATGAATTTCATTGTGATAACTACTCTACCATGATGCTACAAAAGTTTAGCACTATGATGCTTTAAGTGTGCTTCGTTATGATGTGGCATAGTATAGTTTGGCGCTTTGATGCTTGAATGATGGAGATCCAAGCACTACAGTGTGGCTTCCTAGCACTATGGCATTGTGGACATGCTCTTGGGCTCTATGATGCTAACCTTTATACTACTTGAGTGTTAACTTTAGTGATTTTTTCTAAATCTACTAGCATTACAATGGGAATACTAGCATCGAGACTTGTGGTGCTATGAAATTTATAATGTAAGCTCTGTGGCGTTGGTTCTAGAACTTAAAATTTTCCTCAATATCAAAGACATTTATGCACAACATCAACTCAAACAAACATTTTTGTTGGAATCTAATATGTTAAAAGAATACATAATTTACTCTTAATAGCTTCATTAAGAGTGTAATTCAATTCTTTAATCACCCAATATGCTTTATGTTCTAATTCAAAAGATAAGCAACAAGCTTTCCCAAAAACTACATGATAAGAAGAAATTCCTATGGGCACTTAAATGCAATCTTATAAGCCCATAATGCATCATCTAACTTCAATTCCAATCTTTATATTCGAGCTTATAGTTTATTTTAATATTCTCTTTATATTTGTATTACTTATCTCAGTTGGGCCACTAGTCTAGGGGTGATATGTTGTAGCAACCATTAGCTGAATGTTAAATTTTGAGATTAATGCATGTACTTTTTATTATAGAAGTGGCTTCCCCTACCACTGATCAATAATCTAGAAATTCTAAATTAGTAAAACTAATTTTCTTCAAAGATTTTAGTCCCACCTAAGTATCAATTTTGGGTGTTGCAACCCACTATCCATTTAGAGACATATTCAAAAACAATAAAGATGTACTAGCACCCATGATATTGTATAAATGGGCCCATGAAATCCAATGTCCTAACATCATAAACTTATACTTTGAATATATATAACTCAAGGATGTTTCATTTCTTTTAGAAATATTGCTTAACTATTGACACCTATGACATTTCATGACATAATCATTAACATCCTAATTTAATATAGGCCAATAAAATTGAGATTGAAAGATTTTGAAGCAATTCTAAATTCCCTAAAATGTCCACATAACATGAATCATGACACTCTATAATGATGGGTTCTACTTCCTCCTTAGGGATACATCCCAAAAGAAAACTTAGCATCATGCAAAAGAATTCTCCTTTGAGTATGAGATATATCAAAAGGTACCACACACTCATAATGAAGTTCACTATATCAACATACCATGGAGAAACACTAAATGCAACGGAAATAGCTATTCAACAGGTAAGAATTCATTAATCTCACATTCATGAGATACACATTTTTAAACTCTAATGTAGACAAATGATAATCAAATTGGCTCTCAGTTCTATCAAGAATTTCTACGTTAAATTCTTGTAACAAAAGAATACATCGCACTAATTTAGGTTTGTCTTCCTATTTTTAATAAGATATTTGATACTAGAATGATATGTATGAACTAAAACCCTAGTGCCAATCAAATAAGACCTAAATTTATCAAAGGCAAAGATATTTGCTAGCAGCAATTTTTTAATAAAAATGTAATAATATTGAGCATCATTTAAAGTTCTACTACCATAGAATATTGCATGAACCTTGTTATATTTCTGTTAAACCAATATAGCTCTAACAATATAATCACTCACATCGCACATTAACTCAAAAAGCAAAACTAATCAGGAGTAACAATAATAGGTGCACGGATGAATGTTTCATAATATTGAAGGCAGTATGACATGCATAACAAAACATAAACATGACATCCTTTACAAGTAAATGACATAGGGGTTTTAGTAATTTTGGAAAAATCTTGAATAAGTATTCTATAAAACTTTGCATGTTCTAAGAATCTCCTAATGTCTTTTATAGAAGTAGGTGGTGGCAAATTTTAAATAACCTTGACCTTAGCCTTATCCACCCTAGTCCCCTCTCTAAAATCTTGTGTCCTAACACTATCTGCTCAACTGCCATATATTGACACTTATCCTAATTCAACACAAGATTTGTTTCTACACATCTCTTAAATACAGTAGTCAAGTGATCTAGGCAAAAATGAAATGTGGTGCCAAACATAAAATCTCATTCATAAATACCTCAATGCCATGGTCAATCAAATCCAAGAAAATAGACATCATACAATGCTAAAAAGTAGTAAGGGTATTACAAAGACCAAAAAGCATTCCCCAAAAAGTAAATGTCCCATAGTGACTAGAAAACGTGGTCTTATATGGTCCTCAAGTGCTATATGAATCTGATGATACCTTAAATACCCATATAGTTAATAATAAAATGAATGTCTTACCTGCTTATCTAACATCTTCTGAATAAATGGTAGAGGAAAATGATCTTCCCAAGAGGCCTTATTAAGCTTTCTATAATCAATACAAATCTTCAATCCAGTCACTATCCTAGTAGGAATCAACTCTTTATGTTCATTAGATATTATGGTCAGACCACCTTTCTTAGGGACACAATGAATATGAATCAAACATGCACTATCAGATATCAGGTATATGATTACTACATCTGACCACATCAGAATCTCTTTTTTAATTATCTCCTTCATGGTAGGATTTAATCTTCTTGATCTAAATCTCTACCCTTGTCAAAATAAATTTTAAAATTTATTGTAATAGGTGTGTATTAACCCCCATGCACACACCCCAAGAATTTGAACCCATGATTTGACTTGGGTCAAAAGTGTGGGTAGAACCAAGCACTCCAAAATATATATTTTTGGATGCTAGACCAACCCAACCCAACTTGGACCCAACCAATGACTTGAATAGACTCTAGAACATTCCTAAAGCAATCCATGTCAAGCTCTTACTACCTAATCAACTAACATGGCATGATTCCCTAAAATTACCTCTCTCTAAAGAATTGTTTATTGTAACTTTCCCAATAACAACCAATGTGCTTTCAAACTCTTCAGAACATTCCATTAGATCATATTGGTTAGTTCCTAACTGAAATGGCTGCTGGAAATGGCTTAGGTGGCAAGATCTGAAGCTTACATTCAAATATATATCTCTCTCTCTCTCTCTCTCTCTCTCTCTCTCTCTCTCTCTCTCTCTCTCTCTCTCTCTCTCTCTCTCTTATAAATACTATCACTTCCCAAGGATTAGTAGTTGATCAATCTGATTCCTAGCCTCCTAGGAACCTCCAAAGCCCTCCCATAGACCCTCTAACCCACCTTATTTCAACAAAACCCCAAACTAGCAAGAGAGAGAAAGAAAAAGAGAGAAAGAGAATTCAAATAGAACTTTAGATCCATTGGAATCCTGCCCTTAGAGGCATCTAAGAAGTTGAAGAGGATCTCTCCAACATTCGATAGAGCCCAAGATCAAGAAAATCCAATCATAGGTTAGTGAGATATCTTGATTTGAAGTTTTAAATTCAATTTGAATTTTCTCATAGATCTTAATACATGGAGCCTCCGAACTCCAAGAATTATAAGATTAGGTTGTCATGTTTTTATGCTTAAAATTTCATTAAATTTGGATGATTGAATTAAAAATTATAAGCAATTAAAGTTCTACTGCAAAATGAACTAAAGTCCTCTAATCAATCTGAGCCATACAATGGCTTATTGGACAGAGCAGGTTGCGTCGGATAAAAACTATGTTCGATAGTTGCAAATCACGTCGGATAAAAATTCTATTCAATAGAATCTAAACTGCGCTTTGTTCTATCTAGTAGGCCACGTGGTCACATCATGACCTCCATTAAAACCGTGCTCGATCTGACGATCTTCAACATTGCTAGCTCGAATAAGTGACCGCGGCAGACCATCACCACGTCCGCAATATTGGCAATGATTGCATGTTGATGGTTAATTCTTTTAAATTAATTAAAAATTTAATTAAATGCTTATAACTCTAAAAATTCTAAGAAAATGCATTTTAAATCCAAATTTGAGTGTTCATAGACTTTTTGGAAAGCTCCTAACCTCTACTATTTTTTAAAAATAATTTCAAGACTTTTTTACCAATGGATCTTGAGTAAAATAGAGATGGGTCATTTTCAATTTTCATAAATTTCTAAAGATCTAATAGTCAAATAGACCTCAAATTTGGATGGTGTATATTAGGGTGCATCCTTGATATACCCTAATTTTCCGGGAGCATCATTTAACCAATTTTCTATGATTTGAATTTTCAAGTTTACAGGTACATTTTGAACCCATAACTTTGAAAATTCATATATGTCCATACACTTAAATTAGATTTTTATTTCACTATGATGTGTTTATATGTATGTCAAGGATAGTTTGCCACTAATTTTACCCAATTCCAATAAGTATAGATCCTAAAATAAATTACCAAAGCTATAGATGTATTTAGCATTGGTGATTGATTTTCAACTTATAGAGGACGTAATGAGCCAAAATTCAATGGATTTGAAGTATGTACTTATATTTCAAATTTCACTATATTTGAAGGCCATGTGATCTGTCATTTAGTAAACTCAAAATTCATATATATAATTAGTATAGGATAATTGAAAATTAATAATAAACTCATTTAAATCTAAAAATTATAAATAATATATCAAAATGCTCAGAATTAAAAGCACAACCGAGAAAAAATAAAATTCCAATCAAATTCATTCAAAATTAAAATTAATGTCAAAAATTAAGAAATTTGCTAACTAATTAAAATAAATAATTAAAAATATACAAAAATACCAAAATAGTTCTAAACACTTGAAATCATCCATAGAGTTCATTTCTAACATTTAGGAAAGATTTTGAGAGGTTTGGAGTTAATTTGGTAAAAAAAGAGAAAATGCCTCTAATTAAATAATAAAAGTAATTCAAAAATATATTAAACTTCAAACATTGATAACTAATTACAAAAAATCTAAAATTGGACAAACTCAAAAACATTTGACTCATCTCTTGGTCTAGTTTTTATGAAAAATATAAAATTTCGAAAATTCACTATAAATCAAAAGTCAATATTTGGTTAAATTTAGTTCATTAAATCATCAAATTATAAAATTCATAAATAATTACAGAAAACTCCAAATTCTGTAAACTCAAAGGCATTAGACTCATCTCAAAGCCTAGTATTTATAAAAAAATATTAAAATTTAAGAAACTAATATAAATAAAAAAAGTTAAGAAATAAGTTCCACATTTAAATACATTAAAATATTCATTAAATATGAAAAATCAATAAATCATTAATCCAATAAAATTAAATAAGTAAACAACATTAAATAAATAATCAACATTATTGTCATTGAATTTTTTAGGTTAGACTATCTCGAACTGTGGGGCTACGTATCATGAAGAGGACCTAGATCCTCGTGCTCGCTGTGGCAATGTCATGAACGAATTTGAAAGAATATAAATACTAAAATATTAAATTAAATAAATAAGTAAATAATAAATTAAAATTAAATAAAAATATTAATAAAATATGTAAACATTTTAGCTTTTAATATCCATATGTTTGATTTCTTTCAAGAGGGCAAATGTGTATTGTGTTAAGAAAGCTTAATGATCAAAACATTTAATTATAATGGAAGACTCCATGCTATCAATCTATCACAATCTTGGAGAATTGGTGGCATTACATTTTGAGTCTAGGACATACTCATCAACTTCTAGCACTTAAGAGTTGGTGAACGTTTTGTTGCTTCAAACATAAATATAAATAAATTTAACAATACAAACATCTTAAAAAAAATTAAAACCTTTAAATCATTAATACTTAAACTCAAATCATCCTTTAAAGACTTTGAATAAATAAATTCATTTATAGACAACTCTTAACCAATAAAGCCTATGAACTATTTAAGCCATACAACATTTCTCCACACACTTAAATGGTTTGGTAGGACAACAAACTCTAAACTAGGCTAGGCCGGTGGTGTAATTTGCTTGCCATGTGCTTTGCTTGAAGAGTACCTTGTGTATGTTTATTTATTTTTAGCAATTTGAATGTCATATATTTTAAGTTCATGTTGGTACAATTGGGCTTTTTAAGAATTGCATTAGAAACATCAGATTATTACACAACTGCTTTACACCTTACATGCTTTTATAGTCTTTAAATTTCACAAAAGTCAAAGTAGAATATACCTAAAAATGATATATATATATATATATATATATATATATATATATATATATATATATATATATATATATATATATATATATATATATATATATATATATATATATATATATATATATGTACAAGTCATTATAAAATTAAAATATATATAGATCGAATTGTACAATGTCTTGAGTTGTAAAAGATTTAAATATATCTGCTTATATATATATGCAAACAAGGCTCCAAAAGATGATATCATTTTCTTTGTGAGATACTTGTTTTGGAAATTCATAAAATACTTGGAGCTTGAACACCATAAGCAAGTATATATATATGGTAGGATTAGAAATCCATGTTTGTCATGGTGGAGCTTGACCACCTTTTTTCTGCAGAGTTTTGAGTCTATTGTAAATAATCAAATCAATGAATAAATAAATTACGTTTTATATTCAGTCTTTTATTTATTATATTGCAACATGCATTGCATTCATATAAGTGGTAGTTTGTATTAGTGGGTATAAACTTTTTAAGTTTCTTTTGGTGTATATGTTACGGACTATATTGGAACATGTATACTAGCTCTAGGTTGATACGGTATTGGGTACCATATATAACAACCCATTTACCTATACATGCACACATGCATATATTTTATTTCAGGGTCCTCGTCATGCTCGGAGGATGTTATGCTTTTCCTTTCGGTATAGGGTCGTTATGCTATCGAAATTTTTAAATAATTTTGGTGGTTAGAAAATTTTGTTAGGTAAATTAAATAAGATAAAATTTAAACTTCTTACTGAGTAATCTCATTAGTTTCATTTGAACTTAAACTTAAAAATTACTTATCTTAAATCATAAATTTTATAGTATGATTCATCCTTTGATCTCTTAGGACAACACTTAGCAGATCATGCATTACATCTAAGGCGATTGAGTTTTGAGTCTATTGTAAATAATCAAATCAATGAATAAATAAATTATGTTTTATATTCAGTCTTTTATTTATTACATTACATCATGCATTGCATTCATATAGGTGGTAGTTTATATTAGTGGGTATAAACTTTCTAAGTTTTTTTAGGTGCATATGTTACAGACTATATTGGAACATGTATACTAGTTCTAGGTCGATACCGTATTGGGTACCGTATATAACAACCCATTTACCTATACATGCATGTATTTTATTTCAGCAACGCACGTTAAGCCAAACATTTACACTCAACATTGGCAAGGTAGCTAGGTTCTCGTCATGCTCGGAGGATGTTATGCTTTTCCTTTCGATATGGGGTCGTTATGCTGCGAAATTCTTAAACAATTTTGGTGGTTAGAAAATTTTGTTTGGTAAATTAAATAAGATAAATTTTAGACTTTTTACTGAGTATTCTCATTAGTGTCATTTGAACTTAAAATCAAAATTACTTATCTTAAGTAATAAATTTTATAGTATGATTCATCCTTTGATCTCTTAGGACAACGCTTAGCAGATCATATGCATTACATCTACGGCAATTGATTGTGCATTAATATTGTTAGCTAGCAACTCACTCCAAGCAAATATAAATCCAAATTATAAACACCTCTTCAATCTTTGCACATTCAGATTCAAATATTTTAAAATTCAAAATTCAAAATCTAAATTCAGAGGTTAACAAGAGATTTTATAATCTAAAGCTTATACATTAAATCTTATTAGCCAAAAAAATTCTTTAGAACTATTTGTCTTTGAAAATCTTTAGTCTTCACTAATCGAGAATATTCTATTAGGAGATGTAATTAACTATGGGGGTTTGCCCCTATAGGGAGACTACAACTCAAAATAGAATAAATCCTATCTTAATTTCTTTCTAAGGTATGGAAAATATTTGTGAAACACAAACATAAGCTTTAAATATTTGATTAATTTCATAATTGAAATAATAGGTGAATTTTTTTTCCTTTGGAACTAATTGAATATGTCCTATACAGTGTTCAATCATGAATGAAAAGTTTCTCTTCTCAAATCGATAGTGAAATATTAGTCTAATCTTAGAAGTTGTATAATATCAATTTATGCATATTTGACTAAAGAAATTCAAACTATAAATTTAATGCAAATCTTGTGTGACATTTACATTTGAATGTTAATAAAGTTGTCCAAACTCACACTTGATTCTTCACTAATAATTTACTCACTGATGAAAGATAGATATGGACCCTACCAAACTAGGATTATCAATCATTAAGAGAAAGAATAAAGCTTACCTCTAGAAGAGCAATCTAGATGAGGAGAAAGAGAAGAGGTCCAACTCATCGATCAGTAAGATGGTGGCTATAGAGTTGAGCACGCTTGTGGGCCCAATGTAGATTGAGTTAATAGGACCTGTGCCTTCTATTCTAGTGAAGGTGCAAGCAAATAAAGAAGTACACTATGCATATTTTTTAGAGGGGATAAGTAGGTATGTTATCTTTTTTTCTTTTTAATACATGTATGCAAGTAAATGTAAAAAAATGTTCTAAATAAAAAAAATTTTGGTTTTTTTAATTGTGAGCAAGAATTTTTTTTTTTTTTTTATATCACCTCACCATGTCTTTGAAGTGATTGCCTTGCTATGAATGTATAGTATGCTTTGTTATTTCTGAAAGGAATATTAGGTAACGGCAAGATGTTTTGTTAGACTTTTTCACTTCTTGCTGAGGTGAGTTAGGTAGTACTCTTCAACCAGTAGTATGATGTAATCAAGGTTGAGGCAAGTCGATGGAGAACCCTAGCAATAATAAGACAATTTGCTAATGACTCCTCACAATGTTGAATTAGGATGAGCACTCTAATTTTCAGATTAGGGTGACTCCAGAAAAATCTTGTAATGGCAATTGCACTTTGGGGAAAGTGAGAGATTAATGAAATCTTCTTGTAATCATGAAGATATTGGTGCAATATGAGTATAAATTGTAGATGTGATAGAATCATCGAAATTCATGTCACTCTTTTCTCTATAAATACCCTTTTGTCTTCTTATGAGTGGCACAAGCTAAAATTGAAAATTTGACATTTGTTCCCCTTCTACTCCTAAAACACTGTGAATGCGAGCAAGTGATATGGCGGCTCTTTACAAGGTTTGCAAAGTGTTGGCCGAGTTGAGCATTGATGTCGAGCAGTGACATCGGTAACCGAAAATAGATGACATAATCAGATTTATCAACCCCTTATCTGTAGGACTCTATGTTGGGCAATTTGAACTTGAGAGATGACACTGACACTATTATCTTCTTGGAGAATGCATTAGTCACCTCAAGCTCTATGTTTTGTACATGTTGAGGAGGGGGTTGCACTCTTCATCATTGGTGGGATCGCAAGTGGGGTGTCAAAGTGAATGAACTAGTTTCTAGAATTTTACAACAAATATGAAAGTGGCATGATCCTTCTAAGAGTATTTATCGCTTCTCCTCCCAGTACATCTTGAATAATTTTGGTGAGATTTTTTTTTCCAGCTCTATCAAGTCATGATGAATAGTGTTGTTGGAATATCCATGTTCACCAACAACTTAGGGGTCTAACCCAACTTCACTAGAAAGCTAACTAAAAAAATTGAGAACTGAAACAAGTTCGAGTGAATATGGACAATGAGAGAAAAATATAAAAGTCCAAATAAGCCTAAAGATCATGACATGTCAAAAAGATCTAAACTTTGACACTTCTCCCTTATTTATAGGCTTAAAGGGCTACATGGAACACAATATTAAAAAAGCAAAAACATACAATGCTCAATATGACACGTTACAAAATATAGTTGAATATGGCTTTATTGACGGATGTCCACGTGACTCTCTACCTCTAACATGGTTGTTTGTTCTAGGGAGAATTTTCACAGGCAAGTATGTTGGGCAAGTCCTCGAGCTGTTACATATAGGACGATTCTATGTGGTCTAATTATTTGGATGTGATTGGGAGTCTCTAGGGGAAGTGTATGGGGCAAGTCTCTTTGGGCAACTATGATCACAAGATAAGGATGGATTGATTTTGTAGTAATCACAACCCCTAAGGTGTGGACTTCATATAGTTGTATTGGGGAATGTCATTAGTATCCTGGTGGCCTGGATGATGGCAAGTTACCTCATAAGAACAATTTCTACCGAGGTACGTGATTCATGAGAGTTGGAAGGATTTTTATGAGTCCCTTGGTGTGTATGCCTAGGGAGACTCCTCAATTTGGTCACCTGAGATGAATCATGTTCTGTGCCAGCAAATGCCTCTTTGGTGAGCGATGGGACTGCACTAGCTTGGTTTTTTTAGCTGAATCCTCTATCCTACGTCTAAAGTATATATATGGACAAGTACAAATATACAAATAAAAACAATATAACGTTCATAAAATTTTGAAGTGATAGATGCTAATAATGTTGATAGAACCAGGGATACATGAGGGCAAGCAGATAGAAAACCATCCAAATGCACCAAACAGAACAAGTAAAAAAGGTAATTTAAGAAAAACTAGTAATTGAGTTTCTCAAGATACTTAGTTAAAAATTAATTAACATAAATAAATTAAAAAAAAAAGATGGTATTGAATCGTAAGAAAAATAACAATAGTCGAGACTACTTTGTTATAGATTTTAATGATCTGATGCCCATACCAAATTGCCAAGAAAGCCTCAAAAGAAACATCCATGATTCCTGCTCTTAATTACAGATTACAAAGCAGCTCTTTCATTATTATTTATCAAACTAAATCAGTATAACATAATGCAGTAACAGTATATTGTGTTCAACGGTGCTCATAATTAAGCTGAGGTTAGGTTTTGTTTGGTTTGGTTCAACTATTTTAGAGCTAAACCTAAGCTTGTTAAAGTCCACAAGAAAATGTTATTTATTACCAAGTTGAACAAGAATAAAGAAATCAAGAATAATACAGTGGTCATTGATAGCTTGTCGATCAATTACTTTTACCAAAAAAAAAAAAAAAGTTTCATGATCGTCATAGCATAAAGTCTTTTAATCATTCTAGAATTTAATAAAATTAGTGCCCATGATTAGATAATCAATGCTTTTGATTGGTGGAAAAGATAGATAAAATTGAAAGCATTATCTGCGTTCATACTCCATATGTCAATCTTAATAAGATGTGACATTAATATATTTAAACCATTTAAGAATTACCATCACAGCTGGGTAATTTAACTGAACCTTGGCGGAGATGAACAGCTTGAGCTGTTAGGAAAGCCTGCAAATACGTTCGAGTAGGACTTTGTTAGGTAAGCAAAGTTTGCAATTCGCGGCAAGGAAGGCACTCGCTCCCCTTTCTTCAATAGATCTTCAAGCTCCAGCCTCTGAATTGTCAAAACAGACTTGGACTCCTTCCAAACAAATGCTAGATGCCCGTTTTGTATCTCAAACAAGGATCCTGGCTTGGACCCAGGAAACCGGAAACCATAACCGTTAGCAATACCCTCTCCTGAATATGTTCGCTTCACCTCGACAGGAACTGAATCTATATAAGTCTCCCATGGAAAAGGATCTGGTGACGGCTCTTCGACTTTCACAATAAACATAGCTGAGCCATTAGGATGTAGAACATAATGAGTTCCTTCCAATATCTTGGTGGCAATCAGAATGAGATGCCCATCAACCTCCTCATAAGAGAGTAACAAAAAGAACAAGGCCTTCCCTGGCTTATCTTCAGATGATTGCCAAGGAGGCCATCCAAACGTGCCGCCCCAAAGGCCAGCATATTCTTGACCATCTGCAGGCAGCTGCAGTGGAAGCTTATATAGGGCAAACCTGTTATCGTGCATATTTGGCCATGCTCTATAAGTGGTTAATCTCATTTTGGTGGCACATAAGCTGAGTCCTATGGTATCTCCACCCATCAGAAACTCATGGAGCTGAACATGCTTCGTCTCGCTAGAGATTCCGGAGGCCCCATTTTCCAAAACCAAGGAGGACACATGGGAGGATTTGGGCTTACCAATGATCTGTCTAAGCCCATCTCTAAAATAACCAGCTACGGAGAAGAAGTTCCACCTTCTCGTAGAAGAGATGACACTCGGCAATGGAGAAACCCCATCGCCATCAAAAAATTTGTCATAAAAATCGCTTGCACATGAATACAATTCATCTCCTCGCCAGTCAACACGGCCGCCACTGAGTTTGTGCATCTTGATTAGCACAGACCTCCTTTCCTCTAGGAGAGCCTCCTCGTTATCAAAGGAGGTGGAAGAGGTACAAGGTGGGAAGAGTGGAGCTGTCAGAAGGTCTCTTGGAACCTTCAGGCGGACTCTGCCAGCAACGAGATCAAGTAGCCTCCGGCGATCGCCGAAGGCCAACCTGTTGAATGGCGCCGGGGGCAGGGCCGACGAGACGGTGGTGCCCGAGAGGTAAAGACGCTTTGCGCTCTGGTTTTCGCTTGCGTGAAAACTGCGGGGAAGGATGTGGCGGGTATCAACCTCGAGGAGGAGAACATTGCAGTCAGTTTGGATGGAGCGGACGAGACCGGGGTAGAGAGAGTCGTCAGCCTCCCGGCCATGTAGGAAGAAAGTTTCTGCAGAGCCGTCGGCGTCGGCGAGGATCTCAAACACGGGGGTCCAGAGGAGGGGGCCGGCCGAGAGACCGAGTGGACCCAGCTCCTGAGGAATGACGCGGCACCCAACAACGGAGAGGAAACCCCAGAGTACGAATACTACGTTCCCAAGCTCGGGGTTTTGGTGCACCCAGAGGCCAAGAAGAGGGGATACAGCGTATAGGAAGCGGCAAAGGGCGCGGTGGGATCGGACGCCAGCTCGCCATCGGGAAAGTAGCGGAGGTGGGAGGCCCGCGCGTCGGCACTGAGAAAGCCAGATCTTTTCTGACGAGGATACAGCGGAGCAGAGGGGGCGGGAGGAAAGGGAGAGGTTGCAGAGGTCGCGAGGAGAGAGATAGAGTGCGATCAGGGCGAGGACGTCTTCCGGGAGGTTCAGGAAGAGGTAGGAGCCGCAAGGCTGCCGATCTTCATCAGTGCTGCGGGCGCTGCAGCCTGATTCCAGCCTGCCATCCGCCGGCATGGAAAGCATGTGTTGGGAATTCTTGTAACTGGATCTGATGCAGAAGTAGCGGACCGGTGAACAAGTTGCGTGCCCCTGATTTGGTAGGGAATTTATGTTGTTATTATTATTATTATTATTATTATTATTATTATTATTATTTGAAACAATACAAATAACATATTATTCATAAAATAAAAAATTACAATATAAAAGATAGCTAATCTATCACATTCTTCCTTCAACAAAGAAATAAAAAAAGAAGGAAAATTATTATAAAAAAAAAATCCCAAAAGAAATAGCCACTTATAGCATAGGTTACACAATAGTTTGCAACCTTAGTTCCATTCCTAGGAATACATTAAAAAATGACACACTTCAAGTCATATAAAAATGATAAATCTAAAGAGGTAGAATTTATAGCATGCTGAAATTTAGAAGTCATAGATTTCTGAATAAGTTTGAAAACATTGATGTTATCTCCTTCAATCCAAATGCCTTCAGACTCTATCATCTAATATTCTATAATTTCTTTTAAAGAAATGATTGCAAGGATTTCAACTTAGAGCCACATCACAATGATGTAATTCCTTTCCAAATGCAGATATAAATATTTCATTATCATCTCTAATTGCTCCTCCAATTCCAGCACAGTTGGAACTAAGTAAAGAAACATCTACATTCACTTTAATACATTTTTTGAGGTGCGGGATGCCAAAATTTATGATTAAGTTCATTGAACTGGTTAGCACCCCAATTATAAAAAACATTGCTTCCATATTTAGCTCTTATTGCAAATTTGATCCAAGCACTGTGATTCTGATGATAAAAAATATTAGTGTTTGCTATTGCTTTCTCCTGTTTCTGTGATATTTTATTTTGTTTTTGTTTGTACTAATATTTCAGGAAATCAGTCAATCGTTCACTTGTAATTTTGATCAGAACGAGACTGGGTAAATTAGGGTTATAGTCGATTTTCATTTTATTATGTTTTTTTTTTCTTGAGTCGTATTATGTAATTGGGTGGATATCATTGTTGAATAACCTTGCACACACAGAGGGGGAGAGAGCAAAATGTTTTTTGAGACTAAATAGGCAAACTTTGAGAAATTAAACTTGTTTAAGTCTAAAGTTCTTCAAGAAAATTTTAAAAGAAGTAAAGCTCCAAAAATGTGAAAAAGATAAATACACTTCCTTTCCTCTTTTAAGGTTGTTAAAGAAAATTGACAGGGTGGAAAACTTTGAGAAATTAAACTTGTTTAAGTATAAAGTTCTTCAAGAAAAATTTAAATGAAGTAAAGCTACCGATATGTGAAAAAGATAAATACACTCCACTTCCTCTTTTAAGACTATTAAGGGAAAACTAGTGACTTGTCCTATTAATAAGTGAAAAAACTTACTTATAAAGGTGATAAGATGAAATTGCCAGTCAATTTCAATCCTTGATCATAATTGTTGCTGAGAGAAAATGGTAAGCCTTGAATCTCCCATGGAGAAGTGGAGCATTGAAAACAAATTAAGGAACGGGTGATCCAGAGTGAAAATGTGGCTAAGGTATTCTAACAATTACTAAAAGTCTGGCGTGAATTGTTACAATCCAAAACACCTAAATAGGTAAATCATAGAGAAAACCCCAATTATTTCCCATATCATCATATAATTAGACACACAATTAAATATTGTTACATGCATAAAGACTAGCTAAAGAGACACTATAAAATAACATTTTGATTCACCCAAAAAAAGAATCTATGATAGTGGTTGCTTCCTCTTCAATGCCATTAACAAAGGATAAATAAAACAAAAGTTTCTACGAAATAGAAAATGGGAGAATACATCATCAAAGAAAACTTTAAAAATATCAGAGAAATTATAAGGAGTTATTAGTACCAAATGAAAATCTCTAATTGAATAAGTATAAAAATTAAAAGAAAAGTCATGTTCAAGTACATCTATGTTAAGTGTAATTTTTGCATTGCATATTATTCTTAAATTCCAAAAAAATTATTTTGTTTTAGTTGTGTTTTTTGGAGAAAATCTCAGGACAAGAAAAAAATTATAAATATTAAACCAACACTGTAATGCTATCAAATTTTGTACTGCAGCGCCAACGTTTGCAACACCTAGTGCCAAATTCAGACATTGTGGTGCTAGCTGCTATAGAATTAAAGTAGAAAATTAGGGCCCTAGTAGATTAATGGTGAGCATCACAGCATCCACGACACTACAGTGCCAATATATGATATTGCAATGCTCTTCTTTCAGACTTTACAGTATCGAAGCGCCAGACTGTTCATCATCACAGCACCAAGGAGCACCTTTAGGTGTTATAATGTTCACATTTTCAAGCATCGTAGCAGAGCAGTTATGAATTTGAGAAGCCATTTTAATCAAGAGATGCATTGGGTCAACACAGCATCACATCGGAGCAACCATTTAAGAGCCGAGGCACTAGTTCATTTAGTAATGTCAATATGTTAACATATTAAGCATTGTGACACCCGAGTATGTTTTGTACTTACTATAAATAGTTTTTTGGTTCTATTGTTAAGAAATTATGTCACTCTTAGTAAATTTATATAATTTTTAATAGAGTTCTTAGTGACCACTTAAAGTAAAGTCTAAGGGAGGCTAGCGAAGTGCAAGATAATTTTGTTTGGAGTTCTTAGCCTATCTTGTGTAAGCAATTCTACTGTTAGAGGAAGAAGTTTGGAAAATATCATTTGATCCTTCCTCATTACATTTTTCTTTATTAATTCTCCTATATCTTTTTCTTATTTGAATGAAATGAATATAAATTTACTTTTTTGTGCTTTCCTTATCTGGCTTTATTTTTTTTTTTAGTTTTGGGCTCATGATGTAAATGTATAGTAAGTACTAATATAGACTCTTATGCCTTGAATTATATTGTACATGTTTTTAATACCTTCCATTCTTAAATTAAAGCATACAATGGTCATGTATGTAGTTAATATCTAGCGTGATGTATATCTTTAATGAAATAATACTAAAATAAATAACATTATTGAAATTGAATGTTGGTATGCCTAAACATAGGATGTTTAACCTTCTAGGTTCTATGGAGATAATAGAACTATATGAAGGTCATAAACCTCCCATTTTACCCTTATAAGCTCGATAGAGATCTAGATATGCATATACTGATCCACATTAATATTTTATACTTATGTAACTAGTGGGAAATCTATATCAAATAAAACCTAAGCATCAAGTCATTCAAAGCATATTTTATTTCATACATGCATCGAGTTATCCCATGCTCATACTCTGCATTAAGTTTTTCGTGTCCTTATTAGAGAAGTAATGTGCTTATTATAACTTTAAACAATATTATTGAACAAATTGCATATTTAGACCTACTTATATTATGTATCTTATTTTATAGATCTTATTAAAATTTTTAGAAAAGAAAATTTTATATTTGTTAGTTTTTGTTCTTTACTATTTAGTGCATTATTTTTGCATGCATAGTAGTTCTGGTAAGGAGCCTTTACTATTTGAATTTAAAATTGAAAGGTCCCTAATTAAAATTATAAAACTAAAAAGATTTTTTCTTTAGAGATGACTAAACTAGAACATCAAGACTACCCTAAACCTCTTAGGGAGTATATTAATCATATAGTAGATGGAATCCATTAGTGTAAATAGACCTGCTTTCCAATTCAATAAATTTGAATTGAAACCCTTCATAATTATGATTCTTCGAAATTTCCAGCATGGTTTGCTCTTATTGAGGATCCCAATCTACATTTAGCTAGATTCTTAGAAATCTATGTAACATTCAAGTATAATAGTGTTAACAATGATGACATTAGTCTTTGTTTTTTCTCATTTTCTTTAAGGGACAAAGCTAAGATGTGGCTGAATTTCTTTCTTACAAGCTCTATAACCACTTAAAATGAGTTGGTATATAATTTTCTAGCTAAGTATTTCTCATCTTCAAAACTACTAAATTAAGAATGATATCACATATTTTACTTAGTTTGAAGGAGAGTTAATTTGTGAAAGCATGGAGTAATTTAAGAAAATGCTTAAAAATAAAGACCTAAATAATGCTTTAATGTGGATGGAGTAGTTGGAGTAGAAGGATCTTTAATATCAAAGCCATTTGAGAAAGCTTATGATTAATTGAGGGAATGAATACAAATAATTTTTAGTGGTCTTCTACTATGGTAAATCGTAAGAGGGTAGTAGGTATTTATGAATATGATACCTTATTTATTTTTTGACTAGTAATGAGGGTGGTGGAGTAACTTAAAGAATTATGAAAATGATTTAGGGCTCTATCAATCTCTAAACAATCCTTAGTTTCTTTGATATAAAAAATAGAAAACTCCTACTAAATATACACAAGTATGTATGTGTGCCGAATCAAGTAATATAGTGATAGAGTAGAGTATAAATCCCATGGGAAAGAATGTTTATATGCAAATACTAGTAATGTCTAATTCAATTATAATAATTTTCCTACTCAATTAAAATAAGTTTTGGTGTAGATTTAATCACTTAATTTATATTAAAACATAATTAAATGAAATACTGTTTGGATAAATTATTTTGGATTGATAAAATATAAATACAATTTATTTCTAATGATTCTCTTTTATATTGATGCTACTCAAAACATATGCATCACCGACTACTCAGTTAAGTGTGAAGAGACAAAGGACACATTAAGCCTTCCAATCTCAATACCACTCTAAACTCCTATTATCATTCACTCTATGAGAATCTTAGAAGAGTAAGTAAAGCATGTACTGTTAAAACCCCTCATGATAATTTATTTCTATAAATTTGATATATGACAAGCACTATGTCTATGCTTGCATCATACTAATCCAACATACCTAATTGTACCTACTTTGTTGTTTCTAAGCTCCATATTACATATGATATTAAATACATATATGATCACTATATGCATTAAATAAAGACCTAGTATATTAGAACTATCATGAAATTATTGATGAGAGATTTTATTAGTACTCCACATTCCATTTATACCATCAATCCAAAAATATATAATTTAGCCAGATATAAAGAACAAGTGAAGTAAATTCATTTTCATTAATTGCATGAAAGAAAGAAAGAAAGTGCAGAAGAAAATAAATCATTGGATGGGCTCAATGATCTCATCTACACTCCTTGAACTTACAAGAAATTCTTCCACATATATAAGCCAAACACTCTAATGGAATATATCTAGTACTTCTCTGAATTTACTTAATTATCACTCATATGGAAAAATCAAAGAAGCACTATAAAGACTAAAATTAAATAAGTGATTGAACTCCTCTACTAATATTACAAATTGACTATTTATAGAAAAACACATAAAAAAATCCTGGCACCACGGTGCTCAAGAAACTTACATCATGGTGCCCATAAAATTAACTAATGTTGTAGTGTTGAAGGGTTTCCTCAGGTACAACATTTGTTGATATGGACATGCTGTTTAATAAATCAACATATTGTTTCACTATCACACCAAGGCCTGAATGTTTACATCTATAGCACTACAGTACTACTAATGGTTGAGCGCTCCAGCATTGACTTGTCACTTCCCTTGACTAGGCGGCACTAAAATTTGGCTTCACGACGTTGTATAGACAGATATTAGGCTTTATGGCATATAATCCTCTAACGTTATGACACTGCCAAACAGAGATTAACTGGGCTTAATGGCGCTAACTCCTCCGATGTTGATGTGCTATCAAATAGAGAGTAAGCACAACTAAGTCCATATTTGGGTTCTCCAGCATTATCAATAATGGCGGTATTATATCTGATGACGCGACGCTATACCATACTTAAAAACTTTACTCATTCCATGTATTTTCTGCACAAATATAACTTAAATAATATATTTTCACTTACAAATTATAACAAAAAATATAACATTATTTACACTTATCAAATCCTCCCCAGCTTAAACTCTTGGGTTTTCTGAAGAAAATAAAAGTTTATAATTCTCATTAAGTGATTAACTAAAATAAAAAATAACTATAAATTTTTCTAATATATAGGTTAATACATCACTTTCTAGAATCAGTATAAAGGAATAATGATATACTTCTAGTTTGGGAAAAATACCAATAGTTAAACTTACTTAATCATTATTGTTTTTACCTAATTTGAAATTATAGGTTAAAGATTTAATTATTAACTTTTGAATGTTGAAGTGACTAATGTAGTTTTAATAATTGAATATGATTATAGTTAAAATTGAACTTTCACTAGTTCAACATCCCTTGAATTATCTCTCTCATCTTATCCTTTATAATTTTTGAATAAGATTATATTTCAAATTTTAAGCATTCACTGATACCAATTTTAAAAAATTTTCATCTTTTTCTTTTGATATTTTTCATTTATTTTCATTTTTAAGAACTATTTTTAGTTTTCTTTACTAGAGTACATAATTAATGATTTTAAATATCAGCTTCTACTTTAGGATTCTCATACAAGCTTAAAAATGTTAATGTACAAACTTGATGAGGTTACTAATTCCATCTTTAGGATAGATATGATTTCAAATTTTAATTTACTCATATCTAATTTTAATACTAATTATTCATCTTATAATTTTAAAAGTTAAATTCATAAAGGTATAACTTATAAATTTAAATTAGGAAAATAACTTAAAAGGTTGAACGAGTTAAGTATTAGTTTTTCCAACCAACAAAATATAAACATAGTTCATTCAAACTAAGATCTAGGGTTTTATTATTATCCTAATTTTTAATTATCATTTTTATAAGGGTTAAATAAATAATCAGAATATAAAAGTAAATGGAGGACAATAATAATTTAAGCTTGAAGGAAATTTGCTAATATGTAAAAAAACACATAAACAAACACTATAAACACATACTTTCATCTGATGATAAAAGTGCATATAATATGTGTTGAAAATGAAACATGACATAGCATTAACATAACATAACATAATGAGTACTAGCATAACACATAAATGGGTTTCCTCCTAATAGTGTAAAGTTTTAAGTCTTCAGCTAGATTATACTAATCATTACTTTTTTAAATGAATCAATTCAGTTATTTTTTATAATTGATCAGTAGCTCCTCCAAAATAAAGTTTCAATTTATGACCATTTACTTTAAAGATAAACAAGCTTTTCTTGTCTTGTATTTTGAAAGTCCCATAGGGAATTATTTTTATGATAATAAATGGCACTGACCACCTAGATTTTAATATTCCTCGAAATAGCTTAAGTCTATAATTAAAAAGTAAATCATCATGAGAAGAAGTAAAATCTTTCTTAAGAAGCTTTTTTCTTTCCATTTTTCACTCTTTCTTTATAAATTCTTACATTTTCATAAACTTCATTTCTAATTTATTCTAATTCACTCAATTATAGTAAAATTTTTTCTTTAACACTTACAAGATTTACCCAGGAGTCAAAAGTTTAGAGAGAGAACGTTTGAGTTTCTAGAGAGAGAAAGACCATCTTTCTTTTTGAATTTGGTTTCCCGCGGGATTTTCGTGGTTGGTGGAGCAGTCGACGGATGATCGTTGGTGTTCTTTTACCGATTTCATGGATGCTCCGCGACCTTCGGGATCTCTTCGTATCAATGGAAGAGTAACTAATGGGATTGTTATCAGAGAAGGTGTAAGACTTCCAAGCCGTCAAGTTCTGGTTGAGGGCAAGGGGAAGAATGCTATGGTGGATTGTGTGGCGGCTAAGAGAAATGTGGATTCAAAGAAAGGTGCAGGTATGGAAAATCTTGATTCTTCATCATCGGATGATTTAATTCTGAAGGTGAATAAGTTTTCTGGGGTTCTTGAGGTGAATAACTGTTGTAATATTGCAAAAGATTTGAATTATGTGGAAGTTCAGGAGGTTGATGATAACGTTGATCTTGTAAAGGATTCTGTGAAGGATTTTGCGAGTACTGAAATCTTGAAGACCAGTGTGAATGGTACCATTAGATAGGATGGTAATGGGGAGGTTGTTGAAGCTTGGTCAAAGTCGAAACATATCAAGATTGCTTTTAACAGGGATAGTTTTGAGTTATCTGAGGATGGGATTGCAGTTAGGCTCAATCTAGACGTGGAAGCAAAGAATTCACAAGTCTTGAAGAATTCGGTAGTGATTAAAGTGCTGGGAAACAATGTGTCATTCTCAGTTTGCAGTGTAGAACTGAGGAGGCAATGGAGTAAATATGGTGGATTTCACTTGATGTCAATTGGCATGAATTGGATCCTCTGTTCTTTCAAGTCGGAGGAGGCTGTGGAAGATATTCTGAATGGTGGTCCGTGGTACGTTAGTGGTTACATAGTCGGCATGGATAGATGGTCCCCTGCTTTTGATCCTAATTCGTTTAAAGGTATTTTTGCTCCCATCTGGATTCAATTCCCGTGCTTGCCTCTGTATTGCTATGATGAGGAGAATATAACGAGAATTACATCTCATTTTGGTTCACCAATGTATATAGATGGAAATACTTTTAGATGGGGAAAATGAGAGTTTGCTCATGTTTGTGTTAAGATTGATCTGGAGAAGAAATTACCGAATGGTGTGTGGGTAGAAGGTTCAGCTGGGAGATTCTTCCAACGGGTGGAATATGAGAAAATTGAAGTACTGTGCTATCAATGTGGCAGAGTGGGGCATGACTTGAAGGAATGTCCTGATGATGTAATTCAAGGTATTAAAGATCAAATGACGATGAAGCTGAATGCTGTTACTGATGAAGGCAAGCGGGTTGTGTCTGAAATCAACCCATATGTGGTTAAATCCGAATACGATCCTTGGATTCACATTCACTTTAAGAACAGACGATTTACTAAGGGAAGAGGCACTGGTAGAGGAGCTACTGGTAACAATGGGATCAGTTCGAAGAAAATGGGAAATAATAACTAGAAGGATATTGGGCAGAAGAAACTTCAACAAGAGAAGGAGGTAGCTGTTGCTGTGGTCAATGCTTCTCTGGTTTCAGAAAATTATCTAGGTGTAGAGAAAGTTGTTGGGGACAAGATGCCAGAAATTTCCTTAAAAAATAGGTATGCTACTTTGCTTGAAGACATTGAAGAAGAATGTATGGAAAAACCTGAGCAGAATGATAAATCAAAGGAGACGGGTGTGGAATTGGCTTATCCATGTAACATGAATATTGGTAGTGTTTGTCACAGTGGTGCTATCAAGACTAAGTTAGACAAAGAACTGAAATCTTTGGGGCCATTAGAACCAGACTATAAAAAGAAGAAGAGGGATGGAAGGATGAATTCGATGAATGGGGAGGGATCCTTTGCACTAGTTTAATGTATTCTCTCTTATCTTGGAATTGTAGGGGGCCAGGAAAAAAGAGGCATCTCTGTATTTGAAGGAAATTGTTAGAGATCAGGATGTTTTCTTTATTGGGTTAATGGAGACTAAGATTACTAGCATTGATAGAAGGGATGTTGACTGCCTTATTGGGAATGATTGGGAGTATTTTCATTACCCTGTTGTTGGTGCCTTAGGAGGCATTTTGGTGCTATGGAATAGGAAGATTGTTTCTTTGTTGTGAAGGAGACTTCATCTCAAGTGATTATTGGGGATCTTTCTATTCCCACCTTGGGATCGTGGAGAGTTGCCACCATATATGGGATTATATGTTGTAACGAGAGGGGGAGTCTTTGGAGCCAGCTTGAAAAGTGTATGGAGGATTCTATTCCTTCCATCATTCGTGGAGATTTTAATTGTATCTTGAATAAGGAGGAGAAGAAAGGAGGTAAGAGGTTCCTTTTTTCAAAAGGACCTAGAGAGATGAAATGTTTCATGACCAATCCAGACTTTTGTTGCAAATATATTTTTCATGGCATATGTTTTGATGATTGACAAACACTGTTTCTCTTGGATAGCTTGTAGCTTCTAACTTTTCAGGAATTGAAGATCGGACGATCAAGAAGAAGCCAGTTCAGGATTGCATAGGTTTAGGGTTAAGTCAGTCTGTATTTTTGTTTTTTCACTTCTTGAGTCTACTTGTAATGGTCAAAGAGACTGATGCTAAGTAACCCTACACACACACACACTTAAGGAGCTTAGAATTTGTGTTTTTGCCCACATCGGCCCGGCCGATATTTATATCGTCCGGGACGATCAGCTTAAAATAGAAAGTCTAATTAAGGATTCTTAATTAAGGCAGCCGACATTAACATATCGTCCTGGACAGAAAGAAGTTACCGCCATAGACAATTAAGGTATACTGTATTTTTTAATTATCAGCCAGGACGATCCTTGGATCGGCCTGGACGATATTCACAAATTATTCCATAATTGTTCAGGAAATCAAGAGAGTAATTAAGGATGATTGATACGATCATATCATTCGGGACGATCGCAGGATCGGCTCGGACGATCCAGTCAAAAACCTTAAGTTACTTCAGGACGATCAATATCGGCCAGCCCGTATCCAGGGCTATTGTCAGGACGATTTTCCTCTGATTTGAACTGATCGGCCAGGACGATCGTGATATCGGTCTGGACGATCAAGCTAATTTTCAATCGTCCTGTTTTGCATCCAGGGTTATACTCTGGCCGATCTTCATTGATTTGTACTGATCGGCCAGGCCGATGTCAATATCGGCTTGGACGATATAGTCAGCAACTTGCAATTAATGAGCTCCTTTGAAGCTCTTCTATTTAAGAGCTCTTGTTCAATGTTTTTCAAGACCTTTGGCTGCTGCCTTGACCTGAGAAGACCTTGAGGAAAGAAAGAGAGAGGAGAGAGAGAGGATCTTGTGAGGGGGAGCTTGTGAGGGGATTTACAATGGTTGCTTCAAGGATCGCTCTGCTTCGTCTTCGTCTAGAGTTTCTCGTCCGTGGAAGGGTCGGTAGAGGTAAGGAGTTTGCTTTTGGTTTTGGTTCTCTGCCAGCTTCAGGAGGAAGCAAAAGGAGGAAGGTTCTCTGCCTTGCCGGGGTGGCAAAAAGGAGGTTCTTATGAGGGCTTCTCCGCCTAGCTGTGGGGGCTAAAGGAGAGTCACGTTTTGTAGTGCAATACTTGGAGGGTGCCTCCAAGGAGTGGACGTAGGTCGAGTCGACCGAACCACTATAAATTTATGTGTTCTTTTTCTTGCTTCCGCACTTTTAAATTCTGCATTTAGTTTTGTGGTGTGATTTGGTTTATGCAATTTTCTTTCTTTGTGAAAAGAGTTTTTAAAATACCAATTTAGCCCCCCTCTTGGTTAGCTTGGGACTAAGTTCATAGGGCTTAACATCCCTAACTAACTTTCAAGTGGTATCAGAGCGGGATTCGAAAATTAAAGTTTGAAATTTTTTTTGAATTTGATCCATGGCTAACATTGGGAATAGTAACACTACGGAAGGGTATTCTATTACCCGACCTCCTCTGTTCGATAACCTACCTTTTGACTTTTGGAAAACCCGCATGTCAACTTTTTTACAATCTACTGATTATCGCATGTGGATGCTTATTCAAGAATGTTATTCTCCACCTTCTCGTGAAATTAATGGTGTTAAAACTGAAGTTGTTTTACTGAATGGACTTTTGATGAACGAGATTTAGCTCAATTAAATGCGAAATGTTGAACTATTTTTTCTGTGTGCTTTGAAATCTGAAGATTACATGCGTGTTTCAACTTGCAAAACTGGTAAAGAAATTTGGGACAAATTGTGCATCACTTATAAAGGTACTAATAAAGTTAAACAATCCCGTTTGAACTTTCTCTTGCATGACTACAAACTTTTTCGTATGAAACCTCGTGAATCGATTTCTGACATGTACAATAGGTTTACTCAGATAGTTACTTCATTGCATGCACTAGGAAAGGAACTTTCAAATTATGAAAAAGTGAACAAGATTTTGAGATGCTTGCCTTCGTCTTATGATGCAAAAATCACTGCAATCACTGAATCTAAGGATTTGAATACCTATTCTATTGATAACTTACTTGGCTCACTCATTGCTTATGAGCAAGGGGTGAATCAAAGAAATGTTGATGTAGGTGAGAAGAAAAAAGGAGAAAATAATTGCACTGAAGGCGCACAAATCGGATTATGAATCTTCCGGGTCTGAAAGCGATGAAATTACCTTCATCACAAGGCAATTCAAAAGCTTTCTAAGGAAGAAACAAAAGCATCATCAAAGTTGAAGAAAAGGTAAGGATCACAAACATGTTAGAGGATCTTCTGATATTGTTTGTTTTGAATGCAGGAAGCCTGGACATGTGAGAGCCGATTGTCCTACACTTCAAGATCATTCAAGCAAAGAAAAGGAAAACGGTGAGGAGAAAGCTAAGTCTAGGAAGGAGAAGAAGAAAATCCTAAGAGGTTTCTGGGCAGAATCTAGTACTGATTCCTCTGAAACTGAACCAGAGGAAGAGACTACAAATTTGTGTTTCATGGGAGAAAATCAAAGTGATGAGGAAGAGGTATGTAAACCAACCTATGATGAATTGTTTGAAATTTGTGAAAAAATCCATGCATCATACAAAAAACTTAAGAAAACTCATGCTAGCCTAAAATTAGAACATTCAAATCTACAAAAAGAGCATGAAGTTTTTCTCAAAGATCATGCAGTGATTTATTCAAATCACATGGCTCTTCTTGATGAATTTGATGAGTTAAACAAGAAATATTTGGAGTTAATTGATAAACATAATGCATTGAAAGATTCACACACATCTCTTAATTTTGATCTTAAAAAATCTAAAGAAATTGAGAAAAGTTTGAGGATTGATAATGATGCATTAAAAAGAACTAATTTGAGGATTCAAAATGATTTGGAAACATGTAAGAAAGCTAGGATGACACCAACTCCTAATCAAAAGCCAGAATCTAGGAAGATGCATTATAACTCAAACCATTTAAAAAACCCTTTTCCTGGAGTTAGATGTTTCTCATGTGGCATGCTAGGACACATCTCACACACTTGCACCGTTCACTGTAGTACACATTGGGTGTGGAGACCTAAGATGCATGATTCATAGCATACCATATCTGCATTACATTCTACTTTTCCTAAGAAGGATCCCAAACCTGTTTGGGTTCCTAAATCTGATTGTTATTGTGTTTTGCAGGAGTGCTCTCACCAAAGACCTCGTGGGAGCATAGGATAACTGGACATAAAGAGGCTCGCAGCTCAAAATTGCTTAAACTCGCTGCTTTATCACATGCTTGAAATGTTTATGTTTTTTGTGTTTCTTTGTGCTAGTTTTTTTTTGTGCTTACTTGGTGGTAGTCTAGTTTGCGTTTTTTTTTTTTTTTTTTTTTTATATGTTCTGTCTTCGCGTTGCTCTTTAAATTTGGTCTTTCATATGATGAATTTTTCTTTAAAGCCTTTAAATTTTGGAGTTTTAGAGATAGTGTTTAGCTTTTTCTAAATTGGTTAAAGGGAGTAAACTGTTGATGTTTTCCCTGTTTCTGACTTTGTTTAGTGGTATGATTTTCTTCTCTAAACAAAAGTCTAAACTCAGTTTAACCAATGGCTTTTTATTTAAGATCTTTTTTCTTATCTTGCTACTTTAATCTATCTTATGCATAATAGCCAAAGTTTTTAGATATCTTTCAAGCTTTTGAAATCTCGCCATTGCATTTATCATATGATTTTGATTTTGTGTTGTGGATTGTTCTTCCCTATGTTAGAGAGAGAGCTCATATTCTCTAATATTTGGTGGATATACTCACAACTAAGTCTTTTTCTTTAAGGGTATATTAAAGAGTTTTTAGCTTGCAAGAGTTAAAAAGGAAAGATGCCAATGAAGCCAAATTGAAAAGAAAGCTATATACATAAAAGTGTATCAAAAATCAAAAGATGCTCAAAGAGCCAAACAAAGTGACAAGAGGCATAAAATGAGCCCACTAAATGCAAGCTATCCTCTCTTTGGTAAAACTCTTAAAGCTTAGAAAACTCATTGATTATGTAATACTTTCAAAGACTTGATTTTAATTTCCATGATTGAGAAAAATTACCTTGGTTTATTTTTTTATAAGATATTTTAGTTGTAAACAAGTTTTGAATGGATCTTTTTATCCTATTTAGTTATTCTGAGTTAGATTTCTGTTTTCCAAAAGAAGTTTGTACCCTGAAGGATGTCCGATCTAGGGTTAACAGAATCAGATATTCTACCTTCTTCTGATTGGGATTTTTTAAACTTCTTGATCTCTTGGAACTTTAAAAGTTTAACTTTTGAAAAGAATTCTCATATGATGCCTCCATAAAACAAAAAAAATTAGAAAAATTAAAATCCAAAAATATTCGTTGTTTGGTTTTCAGTGTGTTGTTTTATTTTTCTGTGTTTTGACTGCTTTTCTTTTTGTTTTATGTTTGAGGGTCTTGATCATCACCATTCCTTCCTTGATTTAAATTTCTAGTCACATCGTCCTGGCCGATACTTTTATCGGCCTGGACGATATGATAAATTCTCTTCAAAATTCATCTGCTGAACTTTCCTGTGCTTAATATTACTCATCGTCCTGGATGATCCTATATCGTCCTGGACGATTTGATCGAACTCATGGTGATAGTCCTGGCCAATAGTATATTTTTCTGGCCGATGCATTTTATGTGCATCGTCCTGGTCGATACACTGGATCGTCCTGGACGATCCACGTGTCAGCACGTTTAAATCTTTAAATTTGGCCCCGGACGATCCATTATTGGACAGTTGGCCGGGCCGATCCACTGTTCTTCCTGGACGATACACGTGGCAAGCATTTTAAACATTTTAACTTCGGCCGGAACGATCAATTATTGTGCATCGTCCTGGACGATACACCTAATCGGCCTAGACGATCTGCTTTTTCAACGGTCGTCCGAACTGACTCCTCGGGCCGATCTCCTGTGTCTAATCAGCCTGGCTGATATCTGATCGGACCGCCTTTTTGACCAATCGGCCTGTACGTAATTATTGAACCATATCGGCCTGGACGATTATGCGATCGGCCAGGACGATATGGCCGTTTCTTTAAATTCAGGCCGTTCCAGCCATGGTTTTTCACTTCCAACCCTTTCTCCTCTTGTGATTTTGCTTAGTGCTCTCTATGGCTGGTGGGAAACGCATCCGACAGACTTCTGGGAGTTCCTCGAGGGCAAGGATTGACCCTCATTTCCGGGAAGCAGAAGATGAAGCTGCCTATCATCGTTACAAATGTTGCAACTTGGGCTTCCGAGTTTATGATTTTGATGATAACAAATAATATTTATTATTCTTTTATTTCTCATGGTATTTGCAGTGCATATTTCTTTCTATGTTAACTAATATTTCAGGTACATCATGCACCGTTATGTGAAGATTCAAGGCTCAAGATTGCATAGAATTGGTCGTATTAAATGAGTCTGTAATTTTCATTTATTGAGTCAAGTCTTATAATGATGTATGTTAATTTGTTGATCATGCACACACACAGAGGGAGCAAAAAATGATTATAAATATTTTAACTTTTCTGTTCATCGTACTGTACGAATTAATTTCGTACTGTACAATCTAGTGTAACAGAAATAAATTAAAATATTTTAATTTTTCTGAAAAAAAATTATTTTTGAATATAACTAATCGTACTGTATGATCACCATATCATATTGTACGATCTGTTATAATTAGAAAGCCCGCCGTCCATTAAATTAGGTAAAGATTTGAATTTGAAAGTTATAATCGTACTGTACGATCATAATCGTACTGTACTATGTTTAAAACGTTGCCTGATTTAATCCAGTGATTATTCAATCAAAACGACTTCATTTTGATGTGTTGATCGTACTGTACGAACTATATCGTACTATACGATCAACAGAGACAATTTTGGAAAACTGCCCGTTTATTGAACTGTTCGTACAGCACTTTCGTACAGGATATCGTACAGTACGAACTTCAACTGAACTGTTCGTACAGTACTAACTGGACATCGTACAATACTAACAGGTCAATTTCTGCACATCGTATTGGACAATCTTGCGATTGTATGGTATGATATTTGACGGTTGAATTGAGTATTTTTAGGCTTTTTTGAGCCCTCTATTTAAGCACTCTCATACGACTTTGTAAGAGTCTTTGGCAGCCATTGTGTCTTCATTCTTTTGGAGAAAACTTGAAGAGAGGACTTGAAAGGGAGAGAGGAAAGGGTGAAGTTTGAGAGAGGGAGAAGATCCTTGGAGGGGGTTTCAAGGGAGTGTGAAGGAGATCACACGGTTGCACCGGCGATCTTGCACCTCAGTACCATCGGATTCAAGGTTCATCTTGAAAAAAGTTTTGGGAAGAAGAAGATCTCATTGGTGCTAAAGGACCCGGCTCCTCCGCTGCACCGGGGAAGTTGGAAATGATTGTGTAAAGGCTTCTCCGCCTAGCTGTGGGGGCTAAAGGAGAATCACTAAAGGTTTAGTGTAATACTCGGAGGGTGCCTCCGGGGAGTGGACGTAGGTCATGGTTTGACCGAACCACTATAAATTGGTGTGTTCTTTCCTTTATTTTTTCTGCACTTTATTTTTGCATTTATTTTTATTGTGATTAATTACGTGGATGAAATTGATTACATATCTTTTTATTATGAATGAAATTCGCTTCCGCATAAAGTCATAAAAAGATATTTCTTTTCATTAAAGAAGTTTTTAATCATCCAATTCACCCCCCTCTTGGCGCATCTAGCAATTTCAACAAAGAGTGTGGAATTACTATCTCTAGAATCATCAATCCTGTCCACATCTCTTACCCAGTAATGGATCTTTTCGCTCACACCTCCCTTTGCTTCATTTTGTCTCTTGCTTTCCCTTTCAATTCAGAATTTCTTCGAGAATTTTTCACAAACCTTCGCATCAACCCAACCTTCACAGCCCTGACCTCCTATGTGAATCGACGCCCTGTCAAAGTCACATATCAGGATTGTGTTGATCTTTTACAGCTATCCACCATCGAGGATAAGCTGCACATAATCGCCTCTGACCCTGATTTTGACTGGTCCCCGGAGAATCACTTTCTTCGCCAGACCAATGTACCTTACCATGTTGGAGAGACTAGCTCTTTAGTCAAAGATACTAGGACAATCCAATATGTCCTTCGCACCTCCGTAATTCCAAAAGCCGGGGACCGAATCCATATCACCCCTCTACTTTCCCTCACTACCTTCTACATCATGGCTCATAGAGAATTCAACACTGCGGATCTAATTTTTTGATACATTGATCACCTAACCACAATTCGCGATCCAGGCCACAAAAGGAAACCAAATCTAGCCTTAGGACACATCATAGTCTATGTTCTTAAAACCAAATACCAACTTCAGTATCCTATTCCACCAAACCTCCCAACTCCCTTCTACTTAAATAATTCCTTCAGCACCCTTCACAGTACTCGTCTCCACCCTGAGGAACCTCGGGGGGGCTAGAGAGGAGGAGGCTCCCGCTCCAGCTCCCTTTCCTGACCCTATTCCTCTCCACCAGCACTCACCAGTTGATCAGTTGATTGAAAGATTTGATAGATGGGAGACCCGGTTTGATGCCTATATTGCTGCACAGGAGCAACAACACTCTGAAGACATCGCCCGTTACGATCATCACCGTGCTGAGGATCTAGTACGATTTGACAGTTTCCTTACTCACCAACAACAGCAGCATGACCAGGACATCGCCTGGTTCAATGCTCAGTTTACCACATTTGCCAGTTACTTTCAGCAGCCACCTCCACCACCTCCATCTGATGATCAGGATCCCTCATTCTTTTAGTCTGTGCATTGTGTTGTTTATTTCTTGTCTTTTTGTAGTTTGTTTGTTAGTCTTTTGTGATGTTTTTCTGTTGTTTCTGGACCCTCTTTTTGTGATGACAAAAGGGGGAGTAGGATAGGGTGTGGTAGGAAAAAGCTATTGTAACTTTGATTTTCTAATGAACATGTTTTTTTGTTTAATTTTTCCTACTTGTGTTTTCCATCATAAAAAAGGGGGAGATTGTTGCAAATCTGTTTTTCATGGCATATGTTTTGATGATTGACAAACACTATTTCTCTTGGATTGCTTGTAGCTTCTAACTTTTCAGGAATCGAAGATCGGAAGATCAAGAAGAAGCTAGTTCAGGATTGCGTAGGTTTAGGGTTGAGTCAGCCTGTATTTTTGTTTTTTCACTTCTTGAGTCTTCTTGTAATGGTCAAAGAGACTGATGCTAAGTAACCCTACACACACACACACTTAAGGGGCTTAGAATTTCTGTTTTTTCCCACATCGGCCCGGCCGATATTTATATCGTCCGAGACGATCAGCTTAAAACAGAAAGTCTAATTAAGGATTCTTAATTAAGGCAGCCGACATTAACATATCGTCCTGGATGATACGTGTATCGGCCATGACGATAAGCTCAAAATAAAAATAAGTTGCCGCCATAGACAATTAAGGTATACTGTATTTTTTAATTATTGGCCAGGATGATCCTTGGATCGGCCTGGATGATATTCATAAATTATGCCATAATTATTCAGGAAATCAAGGGAGTAATTAAGGATGATTGATACGATCTTATCGTCCGGGACGATCGTAAGATCGGCCCGGACGATCCAGTCAAAAATCTTAAGTTACTTCAGGACGATCAATATCGGTTAGCCCGTATCGAGGGCTATTGTCAGGACGATTTTCCTCTAATTTGAACTGATCGGTCAAGACGATCGTGATATCGGCCTGGACGATCAAGACAATTTTCAATCGTCCTGTTTTGCATCCAGGGCTATGCTCTGGCCGATCTTCATTGATTTGTACTGATCGGCCAGGCCAATGTCAATATCGGCCTGGACGATATTGTTGGCAACTTGCAATTAATGAGCTCCTTAGAAGCTCTTCTATTTAAGAGCTCTTGTTCAATGTTTTTCAAGACCTTTGGCTGCTGCCTTGACCTGAGAAGACCTTGAGGAGAGAAAGAGAGAGAGGAGAGAGAGAGGATCTTGTGAGGGGGAACTTGTGAGGGGATTCACAAGGGTTGCTTCAAGGATCACTCTGCTTCATCTTCGTCTAGAGTTTCTCATCCGTGGAAGGGTCGGTAGAGGTAAGGAGTTTGATTTTGATTTTAGTTCTCTGCCAGCTTCAGGAGGAAGCAAAAGGAGGAAGGTTCTCTGCCTTGCCGGGGTGGCAAAAAGGAGGTTCTTATGAGGGCTTCTCCGCCTAGCTGTGGGGGCTAAAGGAGAGTCATCTTTTGTAGTGCAATACTTGGAGGGTGCCTCTAAGGAGTGGATGTAGGTCGAGTCGACCGAACCACTATAAATTTATGTGTTCTTTTTCTTGATTCCACACTTTTAAATTCTGCATTTAGTTCTGTGGTGTGATTTGGTTTATGCAATTTTCTTTCTTTGTGAAAAGAGTTTTTAAAATACCAATTCACCCCCCCTCTTGGTTAGCTTGGGACTAAGTTCATAGGGCTTAACATCCCTAACGAACTTTCAACTTCCACGATATTGGAAGTATTGGACCAAGGTTTACTTGGTGCAACAACAAAGAAGGAACTTCTCAGATTTGGGAGAGGTTGGATAGATGCTTGTTGAACTCGATTGCTCTTCAGAAGATCCCATTAGCTATTATCAGACATCTTGCAAGAGTGTCATCTGACCATAGTCCAATTGTCTTTAAATTGGATGAAAGGGTGCGGCTCAAGTCCAAGTCCATCAAATTTGAGGATACATGGAGATCATACCCAGCGGCTAGGAGCATTGTGTACCATGCTTGGAAGAAAAATTATGTTGGTGATGAATGTATGATTTTGCAAAGGAAGCTTAGTAGAACTTTAAAAGCATTATTTTTTTGGAATACAAATAAGTGCAGAGACTTGAATGAGAGTTCTTTGTTGTCAATGGGAGGTAAGCTCACTCTCATTGAAAGTTCTTTGTTGTCTATGCCTAATTTCTTAATCACTCATTCCTTGATCCCTAAGAGAATGTTATATGAGTTGGAAAAACTTTGTAGAAGGTTTATTTGGCATAAACCTGATGGGAAAAATAGTATGCATTATGGCTTGGGAGGAAATTTGCAAACCAAGAAGTATGGGAGGGGTGGGATTACAATCGTCTGAATTCAGAATTGGATCGTTAAGATCTAAATTGGCATGGAGTTTTATTCAGAAGCCAGAGTCTTTGTTCCATAGAACAATCAAAGTTAAATATGGGAATGATGTTATGAATGGCACACACAAAAAATTTACTTCTAGTGCTTGGCAAATCTTGTTGGATGGTGGAATGCATTTGAAAAATGCTATAAGGTGGAAAGTAGGCAAAGGTGACAAGATTAATGTATTGAATGATGTTTGGTTGTTAGATAAATGTATTAACCGGTGGCCAACATTTGCATATTGTAGTTCTTTGGAAGGATTGTATGTACAATAGTTGTTGTCGTGTGATGGTCATTGGGATAATGCTCTGCTTCAGAAATTCTTTCATCCAGATCTAATCATTTTGATCAGTCAAATTCAAATTGCATCTAATATGGAAGATAGGATGGAGTTGCTGAAAATGTGTTCGGGAAAAACTGTATCTGCATTGTCTTATGAGCAAATGCTGATTAACAAATTTACAATGGATGATGATGGATATTGTATTTGGCTTAAGAAGCTTAAGCTTAACAAAAAGGTAGAGATTTTCTGGTGTTGGCTTGGCAAGTCTGTAATTCCAAATAATATTTTTCTTAGGCACCGCAGAATTTCTGTGAATGATATGTGCGCTAGAGGTTGCCAGTCAGTTGAAACATATGAACATATTATGGTTCAATGTAAATATATGGTTGAAGTTATTGTGAAGATGCTTGATTGAGGTATTCATATCCCTGTTTTCCATTCTCTGGATTGTTGTTTACAGAAGTTAAGGAGGTTAACAGCCCAAAATTCTGGTATTGTTAAAATTTACTGCACCATTGTTTACCTTTCTTGGAAAAATCAGAATGATGTTAAGCATGGTAAGGCTATTCTACCTTGTTCATTGGTAGCTGCTAATGCTTTATCTTTAGCCATCACAAAATCTAGTCCATATCTTGCTAGCTGGGGTACTAATCTCCTTAGGGAGTCTCATAATACTTGGTGCCCTCCACTGAAAGATTGGATGAAGATTAATGTGGATGCTTCATTGCTTAGTTCTAATCTTGATGGTATTGGTGGCATCTTTAGAGACTACAAAGTCAGATACCTCATTGCATTTGGGAAGAATAAAGTTCACTGGGATATTTCTCAGCTTGAGCTAGAAGCTGTAATCTCGGTGAGGGAGTTCATTAGAAGTTGGATGCTTGAATGCAAAGGGGTGATTATTGAGAGTGACAACATCAATATCATCACATTCATTCAAGATTCTTTAAATAAGAATAATTGGCTTGTGGATAGGTGGCCGGCAAAGGAATTATTTTTCTTAAATGACTTCAATAAAGTAGTTTTTCAACATGCTTATAGAAGTTGTAATAAAGTAGCTAATTTGTGTGCTACTATGGCATTGGAAAGTAGTTTCTTTTTTGATAGCTTTTCTTTTGATAACAATCCCTCCTTGTTGTTGAACTTAATCAAGGAGGAATGTGATCTTATTACCAATTGTAATTAGTCACTTTGTTACTTAATGCAATTTGATGCATTTCTTCAAAAAAAAAAAAAAAAAAAAAAAAGCTTACAAGATTTGAATTCAATTCTTTGACTGCACTGAATGCCTTATGCTCTAATTTCATAGGAACATGATAAGTTTCCCCAAAAACAAATTTATAAGGAGTCATACCAATTGGATATTTAAATGTAGTTTTATAGGACAACAATTCATCATCCAATTTAATTGCCCTATCTTTCCAATATCCTCTTGATTTCCCTATTACTAATTTCAGCTTGCCCATTGGTTTGGGATGGTAAGCAGTAGTTATCCTATGAAAAATCCCAAAATTCTTATGGATAGTTTCTACTTTTTTATTATAAAAATGACTTCCCCCATCACTGATTAAAACTCTTGGCATCCCAAATCTAAAAATAATATATTTTTCTTTAAGAAATTAATCACAATTTGAGCATCAACTTTAGAGGTTGCCACATCTTCAATCCATTTAGAAACATAATTCACAACGATAAAAATATGTTGGTCTCCATGCGATGTCATAAAAGGTCCCATAAAATTTAATCCCCAAATATCAAAAAAAATTATTTCCAAAACAATATTCCATTTCATTTCTTTTAGTTATATTGCCTTCCCTTTGGCACTGATCACATATTTCTATATATTCCATGACATCCTTAAATATGGTAGGCCAATAAAATCCAGCTTGAAGGATTATAAAAGCAGTTCAAAATCCTCTAAAATGTCTCGCAAAGTTTTAGTCATAACACTCTCTAATAATGAAATTTATTTCCTCATCAGGAACACGTCTTCTTTTGATTTGATCATTGCAAGATTTAAATAAATAGGGTTCATCCCAAAAGTAAGAATTGTTATCATGCATAAACTTTTTTGTTTTTTTGATATAGATAATTCATAAGAAAATATTCTACTTATAATGAAATTTATAATATCTTCATACCACGAATATTTATTCAACTGGAGAGCTAATAAATATTCATTGGGGAATTTTTAATTAATTTTAACATCAACTAATGCAAGCTATTCAAGTCTAGATAGATGATTAACAATTTAATTTTCAGTACCCTTTATATCAAAATTTTCTAATACAAATTCTTGTAACAATAAAGGCCACTTCACCGGTCTTTATTTGGTATCTTTCATTGTCATAAGATTTTTATGGCAGTGTAATCAGTGTAAATAATAACCTTGGTCCCAATTAAAGAAGACTTAAAATTTTCAAAAGAAAAAATAATAGCTAATCATTCTTTTTAAGTGGTTGTATAATTAGATTGTGCATAATTATAGTTTTGTTTGCATAAAAAATAACATGGAATTTTTTATCTCTCTTTTGCCCAGAATTGCATCAACAGCAACATCACTGGCATCCTACAACAGTACAAAAGATAAAGACCAATCATGAGCAATAATAATATGAGAAGTAGTCAAATGATGTTTTATAGTATTGAAAGTTTTCTAACATACAAAATCAAATATAAAAGGAAGAACTTTCTCTAACAAATGGTATAAATGCAAAGAAAGTTTAGAGAAATCCTTTCTAAATCTTCTATAAAAACCAACTTGTCCTAAGAAGTTTCTAATCGCCTAAACAGAATCGGGTGGGGGAAGTTTTTCAATCCCCTAAATTTTTGCAATGTCTACTTCTAATCCTTTCCTAGATATCTTATGCCCAAAGACAATGCCTTCAATTACCATAAATTAACATTTTTTCTAATTTAGCACTAAACTTGTTTCAACACATCTTTTTAAAACAACAATTAATTATTCTAGACATGAGTTAAAGTAGTACCAAATAGAGAGAAATCATTCATGAATATTTCATTACCCTGCTCAATTAAGTTTGAAAAGATATACATTATGCATCTTTGAAAAGTAGCAGGAGCATTACATAAACCAAAAGACATTCTCCTAAAAGCAAAAGTTTGGTATAGACTGGCCAAAGTACTCTTATCTTGATCATTAGGTGCAATAAGAATTTGATGATAACCAAAATATCCATATAAAAAGCAATAAAATGGATGCCCTACCAACCTAGCAAGCATTTGATCAAGAAATAGAAAAGGACAATGATTTGTTATGGTTACTTTATGTAGTTTCCTATAGTCAACACAAATCCTTTAATATGTCATAGTTCTAGTCGGTAGTAATTCATTATGTTCATTGGATATAACAAATAATCATCCCTTTTTAGGAACACAATGAACCGAACAAACCTAAGAGCTATTAGAATTTGGGTAGATAATCCCAACATCTAACCATTTAAGAATATCTTTTTTAACAAAATCTTTCAGGGAAGGATTAAGTCATCTTTGAGGATTAGCTTTAGGTATAGAATTTGCTTCCATTAAGATTCTAAGCATACAAATGGAAAGAATAATTCCTTTAATGTCATCAATAGTCCACCCAAAATCTTTTTTATAGTTACTTAAAACCTTAATCAATTCAATCTCTTGATGTTGTTTTAAACTTGTTGAAATAGTTATAGAAAGAGTAAAATTTTTGCCCAGATATGCATACTTAAGATGATAAGGTAAAGCATTAAGTTATGAAGTTGGGGGCCCCTTGAATAGATGGTTTTAGAGTTTTATCTAAAGATGAAGTTGCCAATAATTCAAATTATCTTTTGTTTTGACTTTCTTTTCTAAATTTTATTTCAATGAGCCCATTAGATACATTTTGTTCTTGTTCATCTTCTTTTTCATCAATATTTTCTCCTTCCAACAAATTTTCTTTGAGATCTTCCACTAATACATCCTGCAAATCCACCCAAAAGCAATCTTCATTCCTTTCTTGAGAGAATTTTATAGATTTTAACACAACAATTGTCACCTCCTGATCTTAAATTCTCATAGTTAATTCTCCCTTTTGAACATCAATTATAGATTTTTCTTTGCTAAGAAAGAACTTCCTAAAATGAGAAATATCTCCCTATCTTCTTTCATATCTAAAATAATAAATCAACAGGGAAAATGAAGTTATCAACCTTGATCAGAATATTCTCTATTACTCCATTGGGATAAGCAAAAGATCAAACAACTAATTAAAGAGTAATAGATGTAAGTATAATCTCTCATATATCTAACCTTTTAAAGATGGATAGAGGCATGAGGATACTAGATCCTAAGTCACATAAAGCTCTCCCATAGAATTTATCTCCAACAGTTAAAGGAATGGTAAAACTCCTAGGATCCTTAAGTTTTTTAAAAAATTTCTTTTGTAAAATGGCACTACATTCTTTGGTTATTGCCACTATTTCATATTCACAAATCATCCTTTTCTTACTCAAGATATCCTTCATGAATTTAACATAAGGGAGCATTTATTCTAAAGCTTCATAGAAAGGGATATTAATGGTTAATTTTTTAAACACTTCTAAGAACTTTGAGAATTATTTTTTGATCAACCTCTCTGAGAAAGGGGGTGATGGTCTATAAATTACTATTTTATAAGCCTTTTTAGGTTCTTTAATATGTTCAGGTTTTTTAGAAGGGGTCTTATTTTCTTGTTGTTCCTCTCTATCATCCTTATCCTAGGGTTGGTCTTTCTCTTTATAAGGGTCTCCTAGCACTTTCCCACTTCTAAGTTCGATATTATGATATTACTCTACCAAATTTTTATAATTAATCAACCTAACCAATTGCCCTATTTGATCTTCAATTTTTTAAGAGCATTAGATTAATTCATTTACATTCCTAATTAGAGAACATCAACTTAAGTAGTCAAAATTAAAAAAAGAATAATTTTCATAAACTCTTAACACTCTCTTAGGATTCACCCTATTAGTAGGCCACTGAAAATTATTTATTGTTATTTCTTTACTTAATTCATAAGCATCTTCAAAAGTCTTTGACATCAAAGAACCTCTAGTTTTAGCATTAATTATGGCTCTAAGGGATCCTACCAATCCACTGTAAATAGTTTGAATTATCAACCAACTATGTAAGGCATGGTGAGGGCACTTTCTAAGTATCTCCTTGAATCTCTCCCAACTCTCATAAATAGTTTCTCCTTCTAATAGAGTAAAAGAAGTAATGCTATTTCTAAGCTTAACAATTTTAGAAGGTGGAAAATACTTTTATAGAAATTTGTAGGTCAACTCATTCCATGTGATAATAGAGCTTGGGGGTAAAGAATTTAACCACATTTTTACCTTTTCTCTTAGAGAATTGAGAACAATATAAATCAAATGGCATCATCACTAAAATCATTGTACTTAAATGTTACATAAATTTCTATAGAATTTTCTATATATAGGTTAGGGTCTTCAATGGGTGTTCCCCCAAATTGAAAATTCTATATCATCTATTAATGCTTTGGTGAATTCCATCTAAAAAAGGGTTTGTAAAATCCTTTAAAGGTTTAAATTGATCTAAGTTTTGAACAGGGTCGACCATTTAAAAAAAAAAAATTGTTCTAATTTTAGAACGGTTTATCTTAATTTCATAATCAAAATTTAAACTTGACTCCCCCCTATATCTTTTAAGCATGCAACTATAGAGACATAATTGATAAATTAAAATAAAAGAATAAAAAATATAATATGAATAATTATGCAATTGATTAAATAATATAGTAAATTTGTATATAAAATATATTCTTCCCCGGTAATGATGCCAAAACCTTGATGGGGTGGTGGAGTAACCAAAAGAATTGTGAAAATAATTTAGGGCTATATCAATTCCTAAATAATGCTTATGTTTTCTTTGATATTAAAACTATACAAACTTCACTTAATATGTGTAAGTATACATGTCGAATCAAGTAATATAGTGATTGAGTAGAGTATTGATCACATAAGGAATAATATTTACTTGCAAATACTAGTGCTGCCTATTTCAACTACAATAATTATTCTACTCAATTAAAATATGTTTTGGTGGAGATTCAATCACTTAATTTAAATTCAAAAATAATAATATGAAATACTATTTGGATCAATTAGTTTGGTTTAATGGAATGTAAATACAATATATTTTCTAATAATTCTCTTTTATATTGATGTTCTTCATAGCATATGCATTACCGACTACTCAATCAAGCATGAAGAGATAAAGGATAGATTAAATCTTCTAACCTCAATGCCACTCTAAATTTTTATAGTCTATCACCTTATGAGAATCTTAGAAGAGTAAGTAATGCATGTATTGTAATAACCCCTCATAATAATTGATCTATATAAATTTGATACATGATAAGGACTATGTCTATGCTTGCATCATACCAATCCAACATGCTTAGTTGTGTCTGCCCTCCTATTCTTAAGCTCCAAATTATACCTGATATTAACTACATATATGGCCTCTATGTGCATTAAATGAAGACCTATTATATTGAAAACATCATGAAATAATTAATGAAGAGATTTTATTAGTTCACCAAATTCCATTTACACTATCAATCCAAAATTAGAGATTTAGCTAGACATGAAAAACAAGTGAAGAAAATTCATTTTCAATAATTGTACAAAAATAATAAAGTATAGAATAAAAGATATCACTGGATGGGTTCAATAATCTCCTCTACACTCCTCCTTAAACTTATAGAATTACTTCCGCAAATATAAGACAAACACTCTATTAGAATATATCTAGTGCTTTTTTGAATTCCCTTAGTTGTCACTCCCAAGTAAAAATTAGAGAAACACTATAAAGACTAAAATTAAATAAGTGATTGAACTCCTATACTAACATTAAATATATTATTTATAGAAAAATTTAGAAAATGAATTTTTATGTTGTGGCGCTTGTAACACTCGTGCTACAGTGCCCGAAAAATAAACTAATGTCGTCGCACTGAAGGGTTTCCTCCACAACTATGCTTGCTAATTTTGACCCACTATTTAATGAATTGTCACTTCACTGGTAGATCACAACATGAATGGTTACAAATATAGTGCCCTGATGCTATTGATGATTGAGTGTTGCGGCCCATCCACATGTCACTCCCTTTAACTTGGTGGTGCTAGAATTTGGTGTCATGGTGTTGTGCATAAAAAGACTAGGATTTCTGGCACTAACCCCATCACTGTGGTGTTATTAAACAAAAATTAGGCTTTGAAGTGTTGACTCCTCCAAAGATGCGGCACTGTCAAACAAAGACTGGGCACATCCATCTCCATATTTAGGCCCTCTTGTGATATCAATGATGGTGCTGCAATGGTATTATTTTTGACACCGCGGCCATGTTCTTGTAGAAACACAACTAAAATAATATATTTTTACTAATAAATTAATAGATAAAATATAACATTATTTATACTTATCAGCTACTCATGCAACTGTTATATCTAAAAAGTTATATAATGTTGGAGTTAATTTAGGATCAAGATCACCCTGGCAAATAAAAGGGCATTATTTGAATTATGTTGGTGATAGTAATAATCAATGGGTTAAGAATATAAATTTAATTAGATGATAAATTGATCCATATTTCAAAACTTATAATCAAGGTTGGAGGAACCACTCTATATTTATTTGGTTTAATAATAATGTTGGTGATAACAATCAGTGGAATGTAGGTCAATTAAATTTAAGTGAAAATTAGATTAACCCTCAATAACCTGTAGTAAATCTTAGACCTTCTTATCCCCTAATTTTAATCAAAAAAATTATTATAGATATAGAAAGACACTATTGGAATAGGTAGTGATTCAGTTAGGAACCTAATTATAAAGTCAAGCTAATTCAATTAAAAATTTTATTAAGATTGCTTACAATCCATTTTAGTAGTAGACCCTATGGAACTTTAGCCAACAGTGCTAAAATTAATCAAAAAGAGAATGAAAATGAGTAAAGTGGTGAACACTTAAGAAGTGGTGGTGATTCATTATAGTCAAAATGACATATCTTGGTAAGTCTACCAAATGACTATAAATTTTGGACTATTAGGGAGGCAACCCAAATTTATTTTTGTATTTATTTATTTTTCCAGTTTGTATTTTATGTGAGTGTTTTGTAATGTTTGTGAAATTCATTAATTTTAATTTTTGCTAAGTATCATCAAGAATATCTATTTTGCTAGAAATTGAATTTGTGTCGCACTATTAGTGTTTTAAGTGTTGCAACATTTTCCATTCGAGCATTGCATCATTCAAAACTAATATTACAATGTTTAACTCGCAAGAAAAATTACATGATTATGATACCATAGTGTTATGTCTTTGAATATTGTAGTGCTATTAAGCCTCATAGAGCACCCCAGTGCTACATTCTCAAGCCCTACAACATTTAGTTAGTTATTTCTATAGTACCTGTGGAACTGCATCCAACATTGTATACTTTCATAACTTTATTAATATATAGCTTTATTGAGCACCATAGTGTTTTCCACAACACTGCATCATTAAGTCAAAATTTATTATTATTTTAGGAGGAGCATCAATATGGTGGTCTTTTTAGCACCGCAGTGCCCATATGTATCAAATGTTGTAGTGGATGTCCATTCAAAAAGGTAATGATTCATTTTCCAATGTTAAGCACCATAGCTCCATGTGTCCTATGTAATTGCACCATCTATCAAGTTGAGATGTTTATCATTTTATTTTCTTTAGCATCAAAGCACACTCTCTTAAGTGTCGTAACACTCATGTTATCTATATAAATAATTACAGTTTCAAATTTTTTTCACTAAGTTGTTATCTCTATTTCCTCCAAGTTTTCTATATTTCTTTATTTGTTTATGTTTTGTAGCAATGGCCCCTATGTTGTTTGGTGGAAAGAAATTACCTTTATCTTACTTTGATAAGAGCAGTTATTTCTATTAAGGCTAAACAAAGTTTTGTTATCCTATTTGTTAATAAGCAAAGCATTCCAGAGGAGGATTTATAAACCCTAGTGGGCAAGTAATGCAAATTATCGCAAATGAAGGTTGGATGAATTTGTGTGAGGAGCCTCAGACAACTGTTGTGAATATGGAAAGAGAATTTTTTTTCCATTGAAAAGGAGGTAGTACACAATAGTTATTATGTGAGAGATAAGAGGGTGCTTCTTGACTGTATCATTATTAATCATTTGTATAAGCTTTGAAATTTTGAGTTTGGTTAGTGCACCCTTATTAGTTTTTAGAAACTGCCCTGGAGAAGATTTTAATAGTTTTATGAGGGCCCAATAGTTGGGAAAGTTAGAAAAAAATGGAGAATAATATTATTAATTTTCCTACATCTTATCTGACCAAATCTTCTAAGGATTTTCACTACTTTGTTTTTGCTCATCTTTTACAAATGAAAATATTAGTGAAATAAAAAAGGATTGAGCTATTTTAAATTATGTAATTCAGGTGGGCCTCACTATTGATGTAGGAAAATTCATTCACTCATATTTTCTCTATATCATTAGAGGCACTACTTATATGGTCTAGGGGCACCCTTCTTTGGTTTATACTATATGTATTCAAGGCGGTGTTCAAGGTGACCTACTAAAGAGTGAATTTTCCCTATCTCTACCTTGTATTCAAGTTGGTTGAAATTACAATGCATCGCTCTTCTCTCTATCTTTTTTTTCATTTAAGCACTGAGTAGTTTACCACTGTAGTGCCAAGGAGTGCCTTCAAGCACCACAACATTCATATTTTCATGCAATGTAGTGGAGCAATTATAATTTTGAGAAGCCATATTAACTAAGTTAAGAGCCACACTAGTCCAGCCAAGAGATGTGTTGGGTTAGCCCAATGCCATAATGAAGCAACCATTTAAGCGTCAAGGTGCTAGTTCATTTAATAATGTTGTAATGCTACCATGTTAAGAATCATGACACCCGAGTATATTTTTGTACTTACTATAAATGGTTTTTTAGTTTTGTTATTGAGAAGTTATATCACTCTGAGTATATTTCTATAATTTTTAGTAGAGTTTTTTAATGCCCCCTTAGATTGAAGACTAAGGGTGGCTAGGCAAGAACAATATACTTTCATTTAAAGATCTTAACCTATCTTGTGTAAGCAATTCTACTATTGGAGGAAGGAGTGTGGAGAATATCAATTGATCCTTATGGTGACAATTTTCTTTATTAATTCTCTTATATCTTTAATCTTATATGAATGAAATGATCATCAGTTTACTTTTTTAGGTTACCCATGTTTGGCCAAATCATTGAGTTTTGGGCAAATGATGTAAATGCATAACAAGTATTAATATAGACTTGTGTGCCTTGAATTAGTTAAATGATGATTTCAATACCTCTTATTCTAAATTTAATGTATACAACAACCATGTGTGTAGCTAATATCTAGTGTGATCATAGCCTCAATGGAGGTATACTAGAATAAATAGAACTATTGAAATACAATATTGGCTTACCTAGACATAGGATGTTTAATCTTCTAGGTTCACTGAAGATAGTAGAATTTTAGGTAGTTCATAAACCTCTCTTTTCATCTATACAAGCTTGATAGAGATCTAAGTTTTATGTACATTAGTCTAAAATATTTTTTATATTTGGTATGATATTTATCTTTTCATTTTTTTTATATAAGTGTAAAAATTTAAACTTTTATTTTTCATTCAATAAGATAAACTTTGCATCTGTAGTAGATAGTAGTAGTTTAATTATAATATATAAGAACACTTTCTCATGGGATTGACACTTTTTATATCACTTGATTACTTGATTATAATGTCTGTATTAGATTTTGAAGGAAGCTGGGAAGGTCACATTTCATTGATTGAATTTAATAATAATAATAATAATTTTCATTAAAGTATTGGAATGGATTCATATGAGGATTTGTGTGGAAGATGATGCCACCCCATTATCTTGGATTAAGGTAAGAGAGAGGATATTAGTTAGACCTAAATTAGTTGATGATTCTATAGAGAAAATATAGTTTTTTAAGAAGAAATTAGAAGCAACTTGCAATTAATAGAGGAAGTATTATGATCAAATGCATAACACCATCAAATTTCAAATCATTGATTATGTTTTCTTAAAAATCATCCTAGTAAAAGGAGTTAATATTTTTTGAAGAAATAATAAATTAATCCTAAGGTTTATTGGCCCTTTGAAATTATTAAGAAAATATGAAAGTCTGTTTATTGATTAATGTTGTCTAATCATTATGTCTAATATTCATAATATGTTTCATAGTTTTGTTCTAAGAAAATGAGTGTCCAATTTAAAGCAGAGGTTTAACCGAATCTAAAATATAAAGAAGAATTAGAATGTATCCTTACTTTTGATGTCAAGTAATTGAGGAAGAAATGGATACCTATGGTCAAGGTTCAATTGAAACATAGGTCTAAATGGGAAATCACCTTGGAGATAGAATTATAGATGAGGTTGTTGTAACCAGGTTTATTCTAGGAATTTGGATTTGAAAATCTTGAGAACAACATTTTTGTAAGGAGAATAGAATGTAACACCCACTATTCCAAAACTCAAGTAATCAGCTTAATTTTTTTTTTTTTTTTCTTTATGAGTCATGTGATTGTTGCAAATTTAGACCCAAGTCTTGTAATTTTGATGATAACAAACATTATTGGATTTCTTACTATGATACTTCTTGATAATTGAGTTTATTGCATATCTATTTTGCCTTGCAACTAATATTTTAGGTCCACTGTTTACTTGTAACTTCGATCAACTCAAGATTTGGTAGATTATGATTAAAGTCTATATTTTTAATATTTATGTACTTTTTATCTTTCTTGAGTTAATCATGTATTTTTTTGGATCATAAAGCTGAGTAACCTTGCACGCACACATACTAGACGAACAGTTAGCAAGAAAATCCAGTAGTTAGGGCACTTTTATTAATTGAGATTCATTAAACTAATCATACTAGATGATCTTTATCACACAGGCTGATTAGTTATAATCATGAAAATAGTTGTCAATCATAATTTATGTAATATTGTAAAATTCAAATTTTGTTCTAATCGTAGGGTACGATTATAATAATCATGTCTAAATTGATCTTATGATTAGGGAAATAATTATGGTTAATCTGTTTGATCAAATTATACAGGATGATTGGTGACGATCATACTATACGACGCAAGTGCTGCATAGGACGATAATTTATCATCGCGTATCGTACAAGATAAAATACCATAGTTTTTTTTACTAATCACACAAGATGATCCCCCAATTTCATATTGTATGAACTAAGTGATTCTTGGGATTATAATTTATCATCGCCTATCGCACTGGATGAATAGTACAAACTCTTAAATAGATTGTATAGGACAATACAGTTTGTACTTTCTAAAAGAGCTATTTTGTACTAATCGTATAGGACGATCGTAGGATCATACTGGATGATCTTAAATGACATATTGAAATTTAGGGCTTTTTAAGAGGCTCTCTATTTAAACTCTCACTTAGACCTATTCAATAAGCTTTTTGTTGCTAAGAATCTTGAGAGGGAGCATAAAGGAGTTTATAAGACTTTGGGAGAGGAGAGGGAGTTCTTTTTATGAGGTAGATTTGTGAGGGATTCACAATGTTACTTTAATTAAGGTTCTTATCTATCTACTTCAAGTCACTGCCTTGATTCTTTGGTGGCTTTGAGGAGACATTATACAATACTAGGTCGTGGTTCTCTGCCACCACCAAGAGGGTCAAAAAGGATTTTAGGTTCTCTTCCTTCAGTAGAAGGGTTAAAAGAATTCCAGGTTCTCTACCTTCATATAGAGGGTGAAAAAGGATTCCAGGTTCTTTACCTTCACTAAGAGGGTGAAAAAAGGATTTTATGTTCTATTCCTTCAACATGATGGTGAAAAAGGATTTCAAGTTCTTTGCCTTCACTAGGAGGGTGAAAAATAATTTCATGTTCTCTGCCTTCATCATGTAGAAAATGATTCTAGGTATTCTGCCTCACGAGGAGGGTGAAAAGAGTAAGGTCCTCTTTCGCACCAGATTCTTGGAAGAGATTTTGTAAAGCCTTCGCTGACTAGTTGTGGGGCTAAAGGAGAGTCACTAAATATTTAGTTCAATACTCAAAGGAGGACTCTAAGGAGTGGACGTAGGTCATTGTTTGACTGAACCACTAAAAATTATGGTGTGTTTGTTCTTATTATTTTTTTACATTTTATTTTTTTGTTATTAACTGTGTGGTTAAAAACTCTAATCTTTTTATTATTGTGAAATTAATTCTCTTTCCCATTTAGTGATAAAATTGTCTATTTTTAGATATTAGAAAAGCTATAAAAAGATTTTCATTTTGATAAAGAAAATTTTAATTGCCAATTCATGCTCCCCCCTCTTAGTTAGCCTTGGGCTATTTCTTTGAGGTTTAACAACCTTTATAAACTTTTTAGTGGTGCTAAATTAACCCTAGATAAGTCCATAATTTCATTTGGGTGGAAGAAAATAATATTCACCAAAATGATTAGGGAAGAACCAGGTGTTGGGGACACTGGTTTGTGGTATTGATGTCTCTATTAGAGCGCTAGAGTTAGGGAGGCATTGTGGTGTTGTGAGGCACTACCATGACACCCAGCTCATTATTTATAAGGTTTTGAGATAATCTAGAAGATTCTTTGAGAGTTTTGTGGTTCTAGGTTGGTGGCCTTAAAGGTGCTAGGTCTAAATAAGTATTTTTAAAATAATAAATATTTTAATCCATTTACTAAACCCCTCAGCCCTCCTAGCCATCTTTTCTTTGGAGAAGAGGAGAAGAGAAAGAGATGAGAGAGAAATAAGAGAAGAGGTTTTGAAGTCTAGAATCTAAAAATCATCCATCATGCTAATTAAAGAAATTATTTGGCTCGAGGTATGCAACCTACACTCTATTTTTTATTTAAATTCCAAAGTTTTTATAAAAATATATACTTAAAAATATGTTTTTTTTATTTGTAGAAAGTTTCACCATTTAATTTTTAGTATAAGGATTTGCACTTTATTGTGAACAAGTTGACTATAAGAATGCAAATTTTGACTGCTAGGTCTACTCTATATGCATTTCTAAAAAAATTAGATAAATATGTCACTTATGAATCTTTGTATAGTTGACAAAATATGTTAAATTGGATTTTTTATATAGACGTTGTGAATTTAGTAATATTTTGAAATAGTTTATTAGATATAAAAAATTTAAGAGATTTTTTTTTTTTGTTTTTTTGTAAAACTAGACTACTTAAGCGCACTTTATTCTAATTCTTTAGTTATGCATGCATATGCATCATTATGCATTTTATGACATTATGGAGTTCTGTTATGGTGAAGAAAGTGCATTATGAATTTTGTGTTTAGGTGCAATGTAAATTCTATACTACTATGTTATGTTATAGCCTCTTAATTGGTTATGTGATGGAAACACTCTGCTTTGGTTTTGTTCTGACATGCTTAAAGCATGTTGGAGTTGGTAAAAAGGGTGTTATACGCACATATTGAATCATGTGCATTTTTGCATCAATATTTGCACGTGAGTTTAACTTGTCCTTTTGTCATGCTATATAAAGTGTAAATCATGTTCTATTATAAGTTTGAATTAGAACAAATGTAAACCTTTAGTATTCATGCTTATTTTAATTATAAGTTGTGAATTCAATTCAATTATGGAGGTAGGTTGGTCTATTGAGTTTTGTACTTATACTATTGTTTAAAATATTTCAAAAAAAAAAAAAAAAGGGAAGGACCTTACTGAGTCGGTTGATTCTAATAGGGAGCAAGAATTTTGGGTCTATAAGGTACACACATTTTTGTTAGTTCAAAATTTATTTATGTATTTTGTTAAAATTGTTGTTTTCTAAACTATATTTCTGGAAACTTTGGAAAAAATGAAAATATGAAGAAAAGTTTTTTTACATACTTGATGTATATTATATTTAATTTTTGGATGATTAGATGGATCTGGCAACAGAAAGTTAAATTGGAGATTAAGATGTCAATAGGTAATTTAGGTTAAATTCTTCTCTTATTTCCTGGTGCATTATAAAGACAAATAAATACTTCCATCGACCACTTAAACTATATGCATAACCTCACACATGAGAATCATCAAAATATTCTTTGATAAGGATCACAATAAAAACATGAAGGATTGTCAACATCTTTGCTTTATACTACTCATTTATTCAAAAAGTTCCTTCACTTTGTCAAGAGAAAATTTCGATTCTTCATTGCATTTCCTTAATTGATCATTCAATTTTTCGATAGAGGCTTCCTTCTTTGATAAATTAGTATTTAGAAACTTTAACTCCATCTCAATAGATTGATGAAGGCTTATTCCTTACATAAGGATATCTTGATGTTCCACACCTCATTCTCTAGTTTCCAAAGCCACATAAGTGATTTCATATAATTGTGGCCAACATGAAGTTAACCAACCAGCGCATAGTATTTTTCATTCATCATAGTAGAAAATCAAATGGTATTGAATGAGCAATGTTTTAATGATCTCACTTCTTAGTCTTCTTTGAGGTTGTTGTTGAGAGGGGGTTACAAGTAATTATTTCTTTTTTGTTTGTACTGCTACCATCCATGATTGGAGTATTTATATCATCAACTCCTCATCCATTATAACCCTGTAAGAGAGGGAAGACATGTCCACCTCCTTGGAGAAAATGTGGAGTTTGGAAACTTAAAAGAAATTTATTGGGTAACTCATTATGATGAAAAAGTTGAGGCAAAGAGTGACTTAGGGAGAAAAATCATTTGTAACCACTTGCACCCACATGGTTAATGGAGGAAAGGCTGCTTGCGTAGAGGCAAATTGGGCCTAGCCCTTGAGTCGATGGAAGGTTATGTACTCATACATTTTCAAGATAGGGAGGTAGAATTTCTCTTTGGTAAAGGTGATCGATTTAATTAGCATTGTCCATCCTATCATAGACTTCTCGAAGATACACTTAACCATCCAATCCCTCACCTTCTTTCTCCATGTTGATCACTCGTATATGAATGGAGGAAAACTAGAGCACCCATCCTTAAAGGTCTTGATGGAGAAGAAATGGTGGAAGTGGATGATGTCCATGGACTCTTCTCCACTCATATATGTTAAATTAGGAAAACTATAGTCATGATAAAATTTGGAAGAATTTAAATGGGGATGATCCCATAGAAACTTAAGATGTCCTTAAAATTCATGTGTTAGGGGATTCAAAGCTCTAACCTGAAGAGATGGACATGGAAGAATAACCTATCATCATAAGAACTTAACTTCCTTAGAGACATGTATAGTGAATTTTTCATCCTTGAAATAATATACCAAGAATGTCAAATTGATAAATAATGAAGTGTATTTAGAATTCAAAGTGATCTCAACTTTTGTGAATGTCTTATATCATCTTATATAAGATGCAAATCTTAGAGTAAGAGCATTCTGACTAATAAAGAGTGAGGGGAAGTGAGTGAAGAGAGAAGGAGCAAAATGAAAGTTCATGAGGGATGTTAAACCCTAAAGAATTAGTCCCGAGGCTAACTAAGAGGGGGGTGAATTGGTTATTTAAAAATTTCTTAACGAAAAAAAGTCATTTTGAAATATTTTTGAATATTTTAAAACCAACGATTTATATGAAAGCAAAACTAATTTATCAATAGAAAAGATCAAAGATTTTGACCATAGATCAACTCACATAAATGTGCGAAAATTAAAATGTGGAAAAAATTTAAAGAACACACCAAGATTTATAATGGTTCGTTCAACTTGACCTATATCCACTCCTTGGTGACTCCCTCTCCAAGTATTGTACTAAACATAAGTGATTCTCCTTTTTGCCCCTATAGTAAGGAAGAGAAGCCCTTACAAAATCTTTCCACTGACCCGGTGAGGTAGAGAACCTTGATTCCTTTTACTCCCACCTGGAGTAGGTAGAGAACCTAGAAATTCTTTTTCATCCATTTTCTAAATGCAAAGAACTCTTGAATCCTTTTACTCCCTTCTAGAGTAGGATAAGAATCTTGATCTAGTGCTGATGAAGATCTCCCAGAGCCACCAAGGAATAAAAGAAGATCCTTGAAGAAGATGATGAACACCTTGCTTGGAGCAACCTTTGTGAATCTCTCATAACTCCCTCTTACAAGGATTTCTCATAACTCCCTCTTACAAGGATCTCTCTCTATCTCTCTCTCTCTCTCTCTCTCTCTCTCTCTCTCTCTCTCTCTCTCTCTCTCTCTCTCTCTCTCTCTCTCTCTCTCTCTCTCTCTCTCTCTCTCTCTCTCTCTCTCTCTCTCTCTCTCTCTCTCTCTCTCTCTCTCTCTCTCTCTCTCTCTCTCTCTCTCTCTCTCTCTCTCTGTGTGTCTCAAGCTCTCCCTCTTCATTCTCAAATCTCTCTTTCAGATCTCCTCCACAAAAAAAGATTAACTCAATGGTTAATACAATTTCTTAAATAAAGAGCCTCCAAAAGAAGCCCTAATTTCCAATTTCGCGTAATGGATCGTGAAGTCCGATCGACAGATCATCCTGTACGATTAGTAAAAAATAACCCTTTTAGCCAGAACAATCACCTTTACTCTGTTTGATTATTACAAGTATTTGTATAGATCATCTAGTATGATCCTACGATCATCTCAGATGATTAGTTCAAGATACTATATTGATTGTACAATACGACATGGGATGATGGGTGGTGATCTTAATATCATCCTTCAACCCTCTCGAGATATCCAGTACGATTCTCCTGGAAGATTAGAAGAAAATTATAGCTTTTCATCTTGGACAACAGGGGTTTATCCTACAAAATATACTAGATCGTCCAGTATAATCTTAGTTAAATGTCATGTATGATATGATTGATCAATATAACCATAATTAGTCCCCTAATCACTAGAATAATTTAAGCATAATTTTCATAAATCATCTAGGATGATATCTATCATCCTATAAGACTAGAACAAAATTTAAAAATAAAAAAAAAACCTAAATTGTGATTGGCAGCTTTTTTTCATCATATAAATTGATCATCCTAGATGATATGGATCATTCATTATGATTAGTTTAATCACTTGTAATTAGCATGGATGCTCTAATTAGGGTTTCTATTTTTAATTGATCGTCCAGTACGATTTGAAATCGTCCTGTATGATTAGGTCAAAAATAGAAAAAAATATCTAACTCCCCAAAATTTTCCACCGAGTGTGTGTGTTCAAGGTTACTTAGATTGGGGTTTACCGGATATATGACTTGACTCAAGAAAAGTAAAAAGTATATTGAAATTGAAATTACAAACATACTCGACCCTAATTTACCTGATCTTGAGCAAATTTGCATTACAAGTGATCTTTGTGGATATAAAAGGTTTGTAAGAAAGGCAAACAAAATAGATATGCAATAGTAATAGTGGTAAAGAAATAATAATGTTTGTTATCATTAAAATCATAGTATTTGGATCCAGATTCACATGAGACAAAATGTTTGTTACAAGTGATCATTATAATGACAAAAATTGTTGTTAAAAATTTCAGATCAAGTAAGGAATATTAAATATTTTTCTTTTAATTAAAGAAAAACATGAGACAAAAAATAGCAATAGAACAAAGTAAATTCCACTAAAAGAAAAAAGTAAATAATGCACTAATCCCCCTTTAACATCACAAAAAGAAGGAAACAAGAAAAATACTAAACATAATAAAATACAAAAAAGAGGACGAGTACAAACACAGAAATAAACACAAACAAACTAGTAGAAAGAGGAACCCTGTGTTATGGGAGTTTATATTTGCATATTTTACATTATTGCAACTTGTAAAGTTTTGATGATTCCAAATATTATTGTTTTAAAGTTTTGTTTTCTCTATCATTTTTTAGAAGAATTATTTTTGCTCTTGTATGGATTAACATTTCAGTATAATCGAACTCCAGACTAATGAAGAATTCAAATCAAAATTCAGCATGAGATAGTTTGTAAATTGAAGCTTGTACTTTTCATTGTATTGAGTTTGAGAGTGAGTGATTGTAATTAAGTAACTTAGCACACACACACTAGGGGAGAACTTTAAAAAATCATATTGATCGTATGGGATGAACCAGGTTCGTACGGGATGATAAAGTCAGTTATCCCCTCTAAAGAGAAATGGAATGAACAAGAAGCGAGAAATTTTTTCTAAGTCGTGATCATCTAGACAATTTTTTCTATTCATCCCAGGATGAAAAGCTCTCTGGAAAATTTTTATTCGGATGAAATCTTGTTCGTGTAAGGAAGAAATGTTCTCTAGAAAATTTTTGTCCAGACGAACTTCTATTCGTCCCAGGACAAAATGCTCTCTGAAAAAATTTTGTTCAGACAAAATCCTATATTCGGCCTAGGACGAAATACTCTCTGTAAAAATTTTGTCCAGATGAATTGCAATTCATCCCAGGACAAAATGCTCTCTGGAAAATTTTTATTCAGATGAGCTCCTATTCGGCTCAGGACGAAATGCTCTCTGTAAAAATTTTGTCCAGACGAACTCATATTCATCCAAGGACGAAAATGCTCAATCCTTTCAAATTTTTGATAACGTCCTGCAGTTTGTGAAAATCGACCCATGGTATAACTGTTTGTACCGGATGAACTTAATTCATACGGGATTATAATCGAGTACAAAGTCAGTTCATATAAATTTACATTGGGTTCGTATGCAACTAATTTAAGTAAATTTGTCCAGGATGATCCACGATCGTACGGGACATTCCACTATGTACAGACTTGAAAATCAGTAATCTTTGGACAATTTTTTATGTCTTTCCTATATAAAGTTCAATTAGAACTACCTCTTAGTCTTTTTGCCTACTGATCTTCATTCCAATTGAAGGGAGAGTCAAGGAGAGAGTGTGAGAGAGTGTTTGAAGGAGCATTCTTACTATTGGAGTATGAAGGATTCACTTGATACTCAAAGATAAGAGTCTCCACTTGTGATTTATAATTACTTCACTCTTTTCTCTCGTCCTTCTAGATTTCTTGTGAGAAGATCTGTCAAGAAGATCTGGTTCTCTGCCGACACTTGGAGAGAGTGAAAGGATGAAGGGTTCTCTGCCTAGACTTGGAGAGTATGAAAGGACGAAGGGTTCTCTGCCTACACCGGGAGAGTGTGAAAGGACGAATGGTTCTCTGCCCACACTTGGAGAGTGTGAAAGGATGAAGGGTTCTCTACCCACACTTGGAGAGTGTGAAAGGATGAAGGGTTCTCTACCTAAACCGAGAGAGTGTGAAAGGACGGTCAGTTCTCTGCCAACACTGGGGAGAGTGTGAAAGGACAGACGGTTCTCATCCAATAATAGGAAGAGTATAAAAGGATGACGGCTCTCTGCCGCACCGGGTAGTGGTGGAAGAGAGTTTTATAAAGGCTTCTCCGCCTTACTGTGGGTGCAAAAGGAGATTCACTAGTGGTATTAGTGTAATACTTGAAGGTTGCCTCCGGGGAGTGGATGTAGGTCGTGTTTGACCGAACCACTATAAATCTTGTGTCTTTTTATTTTCCTCTGCATTTTATTTTATTATTTAACATGTGGTTGAAAAACGTTTTCTACAAAATTCATTAAAATAAATTTTTGATATAAAATTTTAAATGAGGGTAAATTTTTAATTATCAATTTACCCCCCCTCTTGGTTATCCCCTGGGACATAAGCTTAGGTTTAACAACCTAATTCATATTGAACAAGTATCAATAAGTGGTATCCAAGCATTATTTCAAAATCATACTTTTAGAATACTTTTTGATTAACGTAGATGGCTACATTTAAAAATTGAAATACACCTGAGGGTTACTCTATAACTAGACCTCCATTGTTCGGCAATATTTCTTTTGATTTTTGGAAAACACGCATGTCTACATTTTTACAATCACTTGATTATCATATGTGGATCTTAGTTCAGGAAGGGTATACAAAACCAATTAGGCTAGTTGACGGAGTTAGAGTTGAAAAACCTTTTGTGGACTGGACAGTAGAAAATGTGACTTAGCACAACTAAATGCCAAATACTTAAATAGTTTCTTTTATGCTCTTAAATCAAAAGATTACATGCGGATTTCTACTTGCAAGAGTGGAAAGGACATATGAGATTGACTTTGTATAACTTATGAGGGGACTAATGAGGTTAAGCAATCTAGACTTAATATCTTGTTGCATGATTATGAATTATTTCGCATGAAACCAAATGAATCCATTTCTGATATATACACAAGATTCACACAAATAGTCACCTCTTGACATGCATTGGGTAGGGAACTAACGAATACTGAAATGGTTATTCAAATTCTTCGTTGTTTTCCTACTGCTTATGATGCTAAAATTACTATAATTACAAAGTCTAAATATCTAAACATTTACTCTATTGACAATCTTCTTGTATCGTTAATTGCTTACGAGCAAGGAGTTAGCCAAAGAAAGAATGATGCAGGTGAACCATGAAGGGAGAAGAATATAGCACTAAAAGTGGAGGAATCTGAGAGTGAACACTCACAACCTGAGGATGAAGACGACATCGCACTAATGACTAGACAATTCAGAAGTTTTCTGAAGATAAAGCAGAAGTGACGCCACAATAGAATAGAGGTAAATTTAATAGGAATGTCAAGGTTTCAAATGATGTTATTTGCTATGAGTAAAGAAAACCTGGACATATTAAGATAGATTTCCTAATACTCAAAGCCACTCTTAGCAAGGAAAAGGTAGGAGAGAAACCAATTGTGAAGAAGGGCAAGAAGAAATTCCAAAGAGTTTTATGGGCGGACTTTGCTTCGGACTCGTTAGAAATAAAAAAGAAAGAGGAAGTCACTAATTTATACTTAATGGCCGATAATCTTGATCAGTTAGATCAAGAAGAGGTATGTGACTTAACCTACGATGAACTTTTTGAAGTTTATGAACACATTCATAATGTATATATGAAGATGAAAAAAATGCATACTAGTCTGAGCTTAGAATTTTAGGAACTATAAAAGGAACATGAAATCCTTAGGAAAGATCATGCTTTAATTGATGACAACCACATGAAATTACTTAAATAAAAATCATGAAAGTTTGAAATCATCCTATGCAGAACTTGAAAAAGAATTTAACAATTTTAAGGATGAATATGAGAGCAAAATTTATAGAATCAATTATACAAATTGAATTTTGGAAGATATGAATTCATTTTACAAATTGACGATAAAAGCTCTCAAGGATAATAGGATACCCCCTAAACTTGAAGATTTCACTAATCCTATTTTATATCTTAAATTTATGCAATCCCTAAATAGATAAATGAATAGTAAAAGACTTAGGAATCCTTTTTCAAAAGTCAAAAGTAATAATTATGGATTGATTGGACACATAACTCACACCTATACTTTGAAGAAGAAAACTTATTTGGTGTGGAAACCTAAGATGCATAAACCTAGACATATCGTATATGCATCTCTTTATAAATTGACAAAAGGAGAGCCCAAACTTATTTGGGTTCCCAGGTCTAATATTTGATAATCTTGTAGGGTCGCTCTCACACAAGATCTCGTGAAACAATATGGTACCTGCACAGCAGATGTTCAAAGCATATGACTGGAGATACTGCATAATTCATATCACTAGAAGCCATGAGTGGAGGCAAGGTTACACTTGGAGATAACATGACAAGGAAGGTGGTTGGGTCAAGTATGATTGGAAATCTTAAGAATTTTTACATTAAAATTTTGTTATTGGTAGAAGGCTTAAAGTATAATTTGTTAGTATAAGCCAGCTATGTGACAAAGGGTATTATGTAAAATTTTTTCTTACTAGCTGCATATTAAGCCTAAATAAAAATGATGTTTTGAATGGTATAAGGGTAAATAATGTGTATATGCTAGATTTGAATTGCATTCAAACTCCTACTACTTTTTGTTTAAAAAACTATTTTTGATGAGTCATGGCTTTGGCATAGGAGACTTTATCACTCTAGCATGAAAAACTTTAAGAGGATTACCCAAAAGAACCTAGTGAGAGGTATACCAAAACTAAACTTTAATAAGGACCACCTTTGTGATGCATGTCAATTAGGAAAATAGGTGAAGTCCTCTTTTCAGTCCAATAAGGATCTTAGAACTAGTAAACCATTGGAGATTTTACATATGGATCTTTTTAGACTAGTTGGAACTGTAAGTCTAGGAGGCAAGGTATACAGATTTGTGATTGTGGATAATTACTCTAGATTCATATGGGTTAGATTTTTATTTCATAAGAGTGAATCATTTGAGGAATTTAGAAACTTTTCGACTTGGATTCAATGAAAGCTAGGATGTGAAATTATGACTATACAAAGTGATCATATAGGAGAATTTGAGGATTTTTGTAAGGAGAAAGGAATTGATCACAATTTTTCTGCACATAGAACCCCTTAGCAGAATGGGATAGTCGAAAGAAAGAACATAATATTAATAGATGTCACTCGAGCCATGTTGGCAGAATACTCACTTCCCAAATATTTTTGGGCTAAGGCGGTTAGCACTGCATGTTATATTCTTAATAGGGTGAATGTGAGATCTAAATTAAATAAAACACCCTATGAGTTGCTACAAGGGAGAACACCTAATTTTTCATATTTACATATTTTTTGTTGTAAGGTGTTTATTCATAATAATAGAAAATCTGTTTTAGGAAAATTTGATCCAAAATCAGATGAAGGTATTTTTGTAGGATACTCTGTGTTGGAAAATCTTATAGAATATTCAACAAAAGAACTTGGGTAATTGAGGAGACCACACATGTTGTATTTGATGAATCTAAAATTTTGGAATAGCCAAATATTGTAGAAGATGAAAATGAGTTTAACTCCTAAAAGATTGATAAAATAAATTTGAAAAAAAACTTGGAGATAGGAAACCCTTTGCCTAGAGATTTGAGATTTTCTAAAAACCACCCAAAGAAATTTGTAATTGGTGAACCTAGTGATGGTGTTAGGACTAGGCGTGGATTAAACAAAGAAGTCAATCATTTAGCCTTTATTTCAACCATAGAACCCATAAATATTGATCAAGCACTTTCAGATGAATTTTGGATTTTGGCTATGCAAGAAGAGTTAAATCAATTTGTAAGAAATAAAGTTTGAGAATTAACTAAAAGGCCAAAGGATCAAAGTGTAGTTGGAACTAAGTGGATATTCAAAAATAAAATAAATGACTCAGGAGTAGTTATTAGAAATAAGGCTAGATTAGTTGCTAAGGGGTATAATCAGATTGAAGGGATTGATTTTGAGAAGACTTTTGCTTCTGTAGTTAGACTTGAAGCAATTAGGGTTTTGTTAGCTTTTTCCTATTTTAGAGGATTTAAACTGTTCCAAATGGATGTAAAAAGTGCCTCTTTAAATGGGGTAATTCAAGAGGATGTTTTTGTAGAACAACATCTAAGTTTTGAAAATTCTAAATACCCAAATCATGTTTTCAAATTGAAAAAGGCATTATATGGATTGAAGCACGCACCTAGGGCTTGGTATAAGAGATTGAGCACATTCCTACTTGATAGATCATTTGAAAAAGGAAGTGTGGATACAACTCTCTTTTTAAATAAATTTGGAAGGTATATACTCATTGTACAAATTTATGTGGATGATATCATCTTTGGATCTTCAAATAAAAATCTTTGTGGTGATTTTTCTAAAATAATGAGTAGTGAATTTGAGATGAGTCTAATAGGAGATTTAAGTTATTTTCTAGGATTTAGCATTAAGCAAATTAAGGAGGGTACATTTGATAGTCAGTCAAAATATGTTAAGGACATCCTCAAAAAGTATGAAATGGACAATGCTAAACCTGTTAGTACACCCATGAGTTCCTCAATTCAGTTGGATAAGGACCCTAAGGGAAAATCTGTTGATAAAAAAAAATAGAGGGATAATTGGATCTTTGCTTTACTTGACAGCTAGTCGACCTGATATCATGTTTAGTGTTTATTTGTGTGCTAAATTTCAATCAGATCCAAAAGAATCACATTTGACAGCAGTAAAAATGATTTTAAGATATCTGTTACGAACTCAGAACTTATGAATTTGGTATCCTAAGTTTAGCTCTTCTTTTGAAATAATTGGTTATTCAGATTCTGACTTTATAGGTTGTAGGGTGGATAGAAAGAGCACTTCTGGAACATGTCAGTTTATTGGAAATTCTTTAGTCTCATGGTCCAATAGAAAATAAAATTTAGTAGCCCTATCTACTACTGAAGCTGAATACATTGCATTAGGAAGTTGTGTGGCACAAGTACTTTGGTTGAAACAACAATTGATTGATTTAGGATTAACTATAGGCACTATTCCAATTTATTGTGATAACACTAGTGCTATTTATTTTCTAAAAATCCTATTCAACATTCAATAACCAAACATATAGACACCAGACATCATTTCATAAGGGATCATGTATCCAAACGAGAAATTGAACTCACTCATGTTTCTACAGAAAATCAACTTGCAGACATTTTTACAAAACCTTTAGCCTTTAATACTTTCAGTGCATTAAGAACAAGGCCCTGGTGTAATCAATTTGAATGCTTAATTAAAAATTTTTCTGCAACATTGATGTGTGTTTTTAGTTAATGTTTTGTGTGTATTTATGAGTGTGTTATTTTTTGTATTTGTGAATTTTTTTTGTGATTTTATGTATTTTTCTATTGTATTTTTAGTGTGTTTGTATTTTAGTTTTGATTGAGTGCATGTTTTTGAAAAAAATTGAGTGAAAATCATCCAGGATGAAATTATTTTCAAACGGGACGAATTATGTAGTGTGTCAACTGTCGGATTTGAACCGTTTGCGTGCAATATTTTAGTTTTTTAATTTTTTTCACTTCGTCTGTACGATCGTCACGATCTTCTGGACAAAATTTTCAAATGACGGGATGATTGATTGTCAGTTAAACTGATAAGGTCATTTTTAATATTATATTCATATGTACGAACCTTTGGTTTGTCCGGACGAATGCTTGGCGAATTGATGTGGGGGACGGTTTCAACTGCCATTAAAATGATCATAAATTCCTGATCGTCCAATACGAACACCTGTTCATCTGTACGATCATTTGGTCAAAATTCTGTACGAAAGGATTCTTCGTAAGTTGTGTGATTACGAAAAGCTATTTCATTTTGGACTCATTTGTTCGTCCATATGAAATTTTTTTGTAGGGGACGAACTGAATTTCATACGAGATGAAAATATTTTCATATGTACGAACAGTCGTATTTCATTAAATTGATCGGCTATGAACTCAACAGTCACACTCACACATCCCATTCAGAACCCTTTCTTCCTTTAGATCTTATCTATGGCAAGTTCAAGCAAACGATAAAAGGTTCTAGCCAAGGGTCCACACAGAAATTCTAGCGATAACTTTCTATCCAAGGCCAACGAAGAATCATTTCCTAGATTTGCCTCCGCTAAGATCACCCCTTCTAGAGTTCTTATTCAAGAACAACTGACCTTTCAGGTAATGAACTTGTTTGCTTCAACTCAATTTGGTCTCATTCTCACACTAGTCCACCTCTACAACAAAGAGACCTTTCATTTTTTCCTAGCAAACATATCGTTCAACTCCGACCATTCTGTAATAAAGTCCTATGTTTTTAAGAAGAAAGTTGAAATCACCAAGGCTGACCTAGGAATCTTTTTGAACTTAAGGACTGAGGGAATTAGAGCTCATATCATGACCACTACTTCTGATTTTGACTGGATTGAAATTAATGTAGTGATTAGAGGAATTATTTTTAAGGAGCATATGCCTAAAGTGTCCTATCTTGTTCGCAATGCTCGTATCATCTAGCATGTTCTTCAAACTTCCATAATTCCTAAAGCTGGTGATAGAGTCAACATTACTCCTCTTCTCTCTATAGTAACCTACTTAATTATGACTAAGCAACTGAAGCCCAACTAATCCTTGACTATCTTTATGGACTTTCTGAAATTGGTCATGTCGACCATAAAAGAAAGAAGAACATAGCTTTAGGAAATCTTTTTGCCTTCATTTTGGAGAAGAAGTATGAATTGGTTCATCCAGTTCAAGATTTTGAAGAACCTCTCTACTACAATGATGAATCTTTTAGAGCAATCTTCAATAAAGATGAACCATGTAAAACACAGGTTATTAGTGACTCAGAAGACAAACCTAAACCTGTACCTGCACCTGCTAGTGAACCAAATTACCAAGATTTGGTTCAGAGATTTGATGGTTTAGAGTCTCATTTTGATCAAAGATTTGATCAAATTGAAACTCACTTAAAGCAGTAGGATACTCAATACAATCAGGATATGGGGTATATGAGAGAGCATATGAATGATATTAGTTCCAACATGCTTATGATAAGATGTTATTTCAATTTCTTAAGTATTGTACCTCCTCTTCCTCCTCCTCTAGATCAAGGCCCATCAGAGTGACTCATGTACTTGTTTATGATCTTATTAGTTCATATGATTGTAATGTGGTAGTTTGTCGTGTATTTTTCTTTTGATTGTGATGTAGTTTATTATGTGTTTGTTTCATTTGATGTTTTTGTATTTGAGTTCTATGGTGTATTGATATCATTCCTTATATTGTAATATCCATTATAATGATATCAATATAAGTTATCTTGTTTTAGTTTTAATCTTGTTTTGAAATGTGTGTTAGCCTATATGAAAATCTCTAAAAATTTTTATCCTACAAGTGCTATAACTTAAACTGCAAATCAAATTTAAATTCATTAGAAAATCTAATTTTTCTAAATTTAAGTTTTGCTTATAATTTGATATAATTAAGATTGTCAATTTCATGTATCTTATTAGACTACATTAATGTTTAATATTATTATTGCAATTGTGATATTTTCATATTTTGTATTTCTCTTATCGATAAATATTGATGCACTTAAAAAAATTGAAATATTTTATTATTGATTTTGGAAAGATCAAGATTACTCTTGAAAAAATATACAAATGTACAAAAATCAAAATAAATGCACAATGGTTCGTAATTTGAAAAAGACGCATAAAATAAGTCCACAAGTTAAAAGATGTACAAAAATGTGTCACAAATATTGAAAAAGATGCGCACAGCGTCACATGTTATAGTTATTTCTTTTCACAATCTTTTAATCTCTTAATTCAAATTGATCTTCTGTACATTTATATTTCGTATTAAAATTTGAAATATACAAATTTTATATTCATCCTTTATGCAATGATTTTTTTTTATCTTAGTGTCTAAATTGATTCATGTTTTTGATATATACTTTTTATTATCAATGTTATATCTCTTCTTAAATTCTATGAATCATTTTATTTACCTAATGATTTGATTTGATTTGCAATATTTATTTCAATCACTTTCAAAGATTAATTATCAAAGGATTATCATATGACTGCTTACATTTTTGTTCTTTTTCTTCTTCTCTTTTTGATGTTGTTAAAAAGGGAGAGAAAATATTGTTCGTATCATATTTGTGTGCTTGTTTTGTATTGTAGTATATTTGTTTTATGTTATCGTATTGTTTTCGTGTCTTCATATTATATCTGTTTGTTTAAAAAAAAAAGATAAAAGATAAAATTAATTGTTGTGCAATGCCTCTTTATTTTCATTTGTTCATCAATTCAGGAGGAGTTTAGGAGATTCTTAGAACTTGAAATTTATACAAACAATAATTATTTTGCCATCATCAAAAAGGGGGGGATTGTTAAGGGAGTTACTATTTGCATGTTTTACATTCTTGCAACTTATAAAGTTTTGATTATTCTAAATATTATTATTTTAAAGTTTTATTTTCTCTTAATATTTTTTAGAAGAATTATTTTTGCTCTTGTGTGGACTAACATTTAAGGATAATCGAACTCCAGACTAATGAAGAATTCAAATCAAAATTTAGTATGAGATAATTTATAAATTGAAGCTTGTACTTTTCATTGTATTGAGTTTGAAGGGAAGTGATTGTAATTAAGTAACTTAATACACACACATTTGGGGAGATCTTTAAAAAATCATACTGATCGTACAGGACGAACCAGGTTCATAGGGACGATCAAGTCAGTTATCCACTCTGAAGAGCAATGGAACGAGCAGGAAGCAAGAAATTTTTTCTAAGTCCTGATCATCCAGACAAATTTTTCTATTCGTCCGAGGACGAAATGCTCAATGGAAAAATTTTTTCAGACGAAATTCTATTCGTGCAAGGATGAAATGTTCTCTGGAAAATTTTTGTCCAGACAAACTTCTATTCATCCCAGAACGAAATGCTCTCTGAAAAATTTTTGTTCAGACGAAATCCTATATTCGGCCCAGGATGAAATGATCTCTGTAAAAATTTAATCCAGATGAATTCCAGTTCATCCTAGGATGAAATGCTCTCTGGAAAATTTTCATTCAGATGAGCTCCTATTCGGCCCAGGACGAAATGCTCTCTATAAAAATTTCATCCAGACGAACTCATATTCATCCCAGAATGAAAATGATTTATCCTTTCAAAATTTTGATAACGTCCTGCAATTTTTTGAAACCGACCCATGGTGTAATTGTTCATACCGGACGAACTTAGTTCGTACGGGATGATAATCGAGTATGAAGTTAGTTCGTACCAATATACATTGGGTTCGTAAGCAACTAATTTAAGTAAATTTGTTCAGGATGATCCACGATCGTACAAGATGATCCACTATGTACAGACTTGAAAATCAGAAGTCTTTGGACGATTTTTTGTGTCTTTCCTATATAAAGTCCAATTAGAACTGCCTCTTAGTCTTTTTACCAACTGATCTTTGTGCCAATTGAAGGGAGAGTCAAGGAGAGAGTGTGAGAGAGTGTTTGAAGGAGGATTCATACTATTGAAGCGTGATGGATTCACTTGGTACTCAAAGGTAAGAGTCTCCACTTATGATTTGTGATTACTTCACCCTTTTCTCTCGTCCTTCTAGATTTCTTGTGAGAAGATCTGTCAAGAAGATCCAGTTCTCTGCTGATACTTGGAGAGTGTGAAAGGACGAAGGGTTCTCTGCCTACACCGGGAGAGTGTGAAAGGACGAAGGGTTCTCTGCCTACACTTTGAGAGTGTGAAAGGATGAATGATTCTCCGCCCACACTTGGAGAGTGTGAAAGGGTGAAGGGTTCTCTGCCCACACTTAGAGAGTGTGAAAGGATGAAGGGTTCTCTTCCCACACTTGGAGAGTGTGAAAGGACAAAGGGTTCTCTTCCTACACCAGGAGAGTGTGAAAGGACGGACGATCCTCTGCCAACACTGGGGAGAGTGTGAAAGGACAGACGGTTCTCTGCCAACACTAGAAAGAGTGTAAATGGATGATGGTTCTCTGCCGCACCGGATAGTGGTGGAAGAGAGTTTTGTAAAGGCTTCTCCACCTTGCTATGGGTGTAAAAGGAGAGTCACTATTGATATTAGTGCAATACTCGGAGGGTGCCTCCAGGGAGTGGATCTTGGTCGTGTTTGACCGAACCACTATAAATCTTGTGTCTTTTTATTTTTCGCTGCCTTTTGTTTTATTGTTTAACTTGTGGTTGAAAAACATTTTCTACAAAATTCATTAAAGTAAAATTTTGATATAAAATTTTAAAAGAGGGTAAATTTTTAATTACCAATTCACCCCCTCTCTTAGTTAGCCGCTGGGACATAAGCTTAGGTTTAATAATCTAATTCATATTGAATAAGTATCAAAACCCTGATCATGTTGTTGCTGCTACCCAGTGATATAGGACTCAAATCTCGCTTCCTAGTAGTCAAACCTCTAAACTAGTTGATCTATCTGGGAGTACTGGTAGATTGGGATAGGTGCAAGAATAGGTCGTTCCTCTTCTTCCATAGTCTCCTCATACACTGGGTGATGATGAGTACTAAGAAGAACATGAAAGGAGCTATTTTCATAGAAAATAGAGGTGATCAGGTGGGCATGAATCCTGAATGTTGTATTTAGATTCGAGTACATTAGCTATGATATGTCCTAAGGCTAGATTTGGCTTTCTTTTGTGATTGGGATCCCTAATATGGGTTAGATGTTTAATATAGCAAATTAGAATATCCGTGACATTAAAATCTTGACAAGCCATTATGTAGTAGGTGGTGAATGTCAGGATGGGGGTAATATGGATATGATCCCCATCTTTAGGAATAATGGAGGTGCGAAAATTGTGTTGGAAGGTTTAGGCATCTTTTACTAAGGTACTGGTTACAGTGTCATGGTAGGGGCATATGTTTATCTAAGAAGAATATTTACAGGGCCCCAATTAAAGTCAAGATTTGAAGATAAAATATAAAGTTTGTCTCTAGTGGTGGAAAGGTGGTGAATTTCATAGAAATCTTGATAGGTTATTTCAATATGTCATTTATTAACATACGAGTGGAGTGCAGTGAAGTCAGAATTCAGGTGGAGACTGGCAAAGAATTCAAAAAGTAGTTTGGAATTGAAGGGGGAAGTAAGTATAATAATGAAGCTAAGAGTGGTGCCGGAAAAGAGGTTTAGTACTTGATAGGTCAACACCTCCTAATTGAGAACCTTTCAGTGATTAATTCCCACATATTTGTAGTGGGTGTAAGCAGCTTCATCTACTACTTCAGTAAAGCGAGAATCGGCAACACTCCTAGAAGAGTTGTTTGTGAGGGCATGAGATTATTTATCGCCAGCCATATTCAGGGATTGAAAGCTTAAATGAGAGAAAAGAGAATTGGAATACTTGGAGTGAAGAATAAGGTTTTGAGGTTTTATATTATTAGAGGATCGAGAATATCATTCATGACGATCGTAAGATCATCTAGGACGATCAGGTGCAATAATATCATCTATATAATCAGTAAACAAAGTTGATATTATTGTCTAAGATGATCAGATATCATACTGGAAGACTAGACACAGAGCGATCATCCCGAGGAGTCAGCCTGTATGATCGTTGAATAAAGGGATCGTATAGGACGAACATGTGTATCATATGGGATGATGTGTAATAATGGATCGGCCTAACAACATTCAAATCATCCAATAATTTCTTTCATGTGGATTGTCCACTATGATGTGCAAATTGTACGGGATGATCACCAATAATTGATTTAGATCAACTATTGAAGGTATTATGATCTGAGAGGTGTATCTTTGTTCATATAGTATAGGACAATGTGGATTGTCCTGGATGATGTGAGCAAAACTAAAAAAAATCATGATGTGGAAGGTGATGATCATGAATTATTTAAGATAAGAATAAAAATATAAAAATAACACAAAAATAAACAAAAACCAATCATAAATCAAAATAGAAAGAACACAAATTTTTTTGAATCGATCTATTCTAGTAAATGATAAATTTCCATTATGAATGGATTAAAAATCAGTGAGAAATGAATTCACAATGTTGAAATCCATAAAAGGTAGAAAATTGATCTTTTAACCCTAGCTCGGACTCCTTCAACGTTAAAAATATTTTTTAAAACAAAAATCTAATTTAGAAAAGAAATCTGATAAGAAAAGCAATCTGATCAAACTTTGTATCAAAAAAAATATCTAATAGAATAATATTGCAAAGTAATTAATTAAAATCATAAGTTTCAAAAATCAAGTATTTGAAGATATCAAGTGATACATGGATTCTTCTAAGATTAATATATTTAAAAGAGAAGGAAGCTTATTTTTATGGGCTCATTTTTTACCTCTTTTTCAATTATCTAGTGCACTTTGTGTATCTTTCGATTTTTGATACACTTTGGTGTATAATACAATTACTTGGCAGTCATTGCTCATCTTTTCATTTTTCTTTTAGGCTCATTTTATGCCTCTTATCTTTTTTTGCAAGCTAACTTCCTTTCAAAACCTTTAAAGACTCTCAATTATGAGATTATCTTCTATATATAAGAGAAGAAAACTCAGTCTCTAATATAAGGAAGAATAAACTATAAATTAGAATCATATCCATATGATAAATGCAATAACCTGATCAAAAAAATTTGAAAGTGATTTGAGCATTATTCATACAAGATAGATTACTGTAAGAAGATAAATTAAATCTCATTTTTAATGTCCAACTTTTATTTTGAAATAAATTTTGCTTCAAAAAAAAAAAATACACTGCTAAAGGAGTTAAAGGAAGAGAAATAATCATCGATCTTTCTTCCTTTAACGGATTTAGGAAAGTCAATCTTAACTTACATATTTTTAAAACCAAAAGAAAGGAAAAACATCATTTAAGAAATCCCATGATTTTTTAACTGTCTGTAAGATGATCCATGATCGTATAGTATGATCTAACTCGTTTTCACTTTGAAAAATTTAGTTTACGGATGATTTTTAATGTGTTTTTCATATAATGAGTGCTAGAAACAGAGTGATGATCTATTTTGCTGCGAATTTATCTTGAGAGTGAAAAAAGAGAGTGATTTGGGAGAGTAATTGGGAGTGGTGAGTGAGAGATATTGCAAGAGGAAATTGTGAGAGATTCACAAGGTTGCCCAAAGTTGAGAATCTCTTGGTTATTTTTTAAAACTCTTCCCTACTTCTTTGAAGACTCTTGAGAGAAGATCTCCGTAGTAGATCGGGTACTCTGCCTTCACTAGGAGGGTGAAAAAGGATCCTTTAACAAATGATCTTTCTAATAGGAATGTACTTAGCCTCTCATACCAAGCCGTAGGTTCCTATTTTAGTCCAAATAATGACTTTTTCAATTTAAACACATGATTAGGAAATTTTGAATTTTCAAAAATTGGAAGTTTCTCAACATAAACATCCTCTTGTATCACCCCATTAAGAAAAGCATTCTTAACACCTATTTTAAATACTTTAAAACCTTTAAAACATGTAAAGGCTAGTAAAACCCTTATTGCTTCAAGTCTGGCTGAAGGGGCAAAAGTTTCTTCAAAATCAATTCTTTTTATTTGATTATACCCTTGACCACTAATCTTGCCTTTTTGCTAACCACTATATGTGAATTATTTATTTTCTTTTTTGAACACCCACTTAGTTCCAACAACACTTCGATATTCAGGCCTTTCAATCAATTCCCAAACATCATTTCTAACAAATTAATTCAATTCTTCTTTCAGAGCCAAAATCTAAAATTTATTAAAAAGTGCTTGATTTATATTAGTGGGCTCAATCATTGAAATAAAAACATAAAATACATTATTACTTCTTTGTTAAGTTCATGCCTAGTTCAACACCTTCACTTTGCTCACATAAATTCAATTCTTTAGGATGACTTTTAGAAACTTTCTATTCTCTAGGCAATGTATTTTTTGTTCTAACATTATCTTCAAGATTTGTCTTACGTACGAATGAAAATGGACAAAATAGTTAATGTGATGAAATGACTTTTCATAATACATAATTCTCAAGGAGTTGTATCATATAATTTTTTGATCAAATCGATAGTACTGATGAATATGTGTTTGTCTGAGATGATCAATAATAATTTTTATACCAAACAGTTGAGATTTTCCACATGCCAACTAACTATAGGATTGTACAGACAAAATGTGATTTCATACGTACGATCTTTAAAAATAACTATCTTTCGAGAAATTTGTTCCATTTATACATACCAAAATTAATGGATCATATAGATGATGACATCGTCATACAGTACGATATGCTTACAAAAATCTCATTTTCATATGCTCAACTCAAGAAAGTATCATGTACAGTCTATTAAATTCGTATAGTACAAAAGTGGTTCGTACAATACGAATGGAAAAATAACTTAAGATATGATAAACAAAACACTTTTCCAAAAATAAACCACCTAAGATCCAAGAGATGTAAAGATGAAAACAAAATTAATACAAAAAATAAACAAACAGAAAATAGAGGAACAATCAAACATCAACGAAATACAAACAAAAAATAAACTAAAAATATCAACATACATGAAATACATTACAAATCTAATTTGCATAATTATATTTTTTAAGCATGAATACCAATCACACCTAGTCTAGTTCTTAAAGGGATAGGTTTTGTGAAAATATTTGCAAGTTAATTATCAATAGCTATAAGATATAGCTCAATTTCTCCTTTGGTGATATGGTCTCTAATGATGTGATGTCTTATGTCTATATGCTTAGTTCTAAAATGTTGAATATAATTCTTTGAAATGCATATGGCACTTGTACTATCACAGAAAATTGAAATAGTGCCAATAAAAAAATCCTAAATCAATAAGTTGTTATTTTAACTAAATAACATGTGCCACACAACTACCAAAGGTAATGTATTCAGGTTCAGTAGTAGAAAGGGCAACTAAATTCTATTTTCTATTGGATTAGGAAACTAAAGAGTTCCAATAAATTGATAAGTTCTAAAAGTACTTTTCCTATCAACCTTACATCCTGCAAAATATGAATCAGAATATCCAAAGATTTCAAAAGAAGAGCTATGCATTGAATATCGTATCCCTAAGTTTTGAGTTCCCAAAAGATATCTTTGAGCTTTTTTAACAGTAGTAAAATGTGATTCCTTTGGATAAGCTTAAAATCTAGCACACAAATAAACATTAAATATGATATCTAATCTGCTAGCAATTAAGTAATGTAATGATCTAATTATTACTCTAAATTTTTTTTATTAATAGATTTTTCCTTAGAGTCCTTATCTAATAGCACCGAGGACCTCATTAGTGTACTCATTGGTTAAGCTTTATTAATTTCATATATCTTGAGGATGTCTTTTATATACTTCGAGTGGCTAAGAAATATTCCATCCTCCTTTTGATTTATATTAAAACTAAGAAAATAACTTAAGTCTTCCATCAAACTCATTTTAAATTCACTACTAATTATTTTTGAAAAACCATCTCAAAGATTTTTATTGGTGGATCCAAACAAGATTTCATCAATGTATATTTGAATAATGAGTATGTAATCTTCTACACTTTTTAGGAAGAGAGTGGTGTCTACTAATTGCCTTCACGAGGAGGGTAAAAAAGTATGATGGTACTCTGCCTTCACCAGGAGGGTGAAAAAGGATGACGATTCTCTATCACACCGGGTTGGTGGAAGAAAGGTTTTGTAAGGGCTTCTCTAGCTTGCTGTGGGAGAAACAAGAGTCACTTGTGTTTAGTACAATACTTGGAGAAGGAGTCTTCAGGGAGTGGACGTATGTCTAATTAAACTGAGCCACTATAAAATTTGGTGTACTTCTATTCTTTTACTTTTTACTCCATTTTCATTTTTTTTTACTTTATATTACTATGGTTGAATTTTTTTTTGTAAAAATCTATCATTGAGTAAAATTTCTTAAAACAATTTTTCAAAATTGAAGAGATTTTTTAAATTACTAACTCATGCCCCCTCTTGTTTAGCCTTAGGACAGATCTTTTAGGTCTAAAAACCTACACAAACTTTCAAGTGGTATAAGTGCCTATTTCAAAAATTAAAATTTAGATAACTTTTTCAAAAATAATCATGGCTACTTTTGGAAACTAGAATAATCCTGAATGATATTCGATCACTAGACCATTACTATTTAATAATATTTTTTTCAACTTTTGGAAAACTCATAAGTCTACTTTTCTATAATAACTTGACAATCGCATGTGGGTTTTAGTACAAGAAGATTACACTAGACCCACTAGACTTGTTAATAGCATCATGATTGAAACACATTTTACTGATTGAATATTAGAGGAAAAAGTCTTAGCTCAATTAAATGCAAAATATTTAAACCATTTTTTCTATGCCTTAAAATCTGAGGACTACATGCGTGTTTCAACCAGTAAAATTGAAAAAGAAATTTGGGATAGACTTTGCATAACGTAAAAGGAACTAATGAGGTGGAATAATCCAGATTGAACATTCTATTATATGATAATGAACTTTTTCACATGAAACCGAATGAGACAATCATTGACATGCATACACATTGTAGAAATAGTTACCTCATTACATGCTTTAGGTAGGGAACTAACAAATTAAAAAAAAGTTAATAAATCTTATCTAATCCTGGTAAGCAAAAAGTTGAGGAGAAAACCAATGCTAAGAAGGGAAAAAAAGCTATAGAGAGCTTTTTGGTCTGACCCAGCTTTAGGTACCCCTGAAATAGAAGCAGAAGAGGAAGTCAAAAACTTATACTTAATGATAGATAAACTTGATCATTCAGATCAAGAGGAGGTATGTGATTTATTCTATGACAAATTATTTAAAGTTTTTGAGAAAATATATATTGCATATAGGAAACTTAAAAATCTGCATGCTAAACTGAACATAAAATATTTAACTTTATAAAAAGAGCATGAAATCCTTAGGAACAATCACACATCCATAGATAGCAATCATATAACATTCTTGGATGAATTTGATGATTTGAATAAGAAACATGATTTATTGAAGGTATCCTATATTGATCTTGAGAATGAATGTAAGGTGTTTATCGATGAAGTGAATCAAAGAGAACATTAGTTAAAAGTTGATAATGATGTTTTAGAAAGTGCAAACTCTTATATTAAATAGAAACTAAAAGCTTTTAAGGTAAACAAGACACCCCCTACACTTGAACAATTTTCCAATCCTGATCAGAACCATACAATTTTAAAACCTAGGAAAAGATATTATAACTCATATAGATTGGTAAATCCTTTTTATGGTGTTAAATCTTTTTCATGTGGAATGATAAGACATATTTCTTACACTTGTATAATTCATAGTAAAACACATCTAGTAGGAGACCTAAGATGCATAAATCACAGCATATCAAATATGCATCTAGATTATCATTACCAAGAGGTTAACCCAAATTTATTTGGGTTCCCAAGTCTAACATTTGATAATTTTGTAGAAACGCTCACATACAAGTCCTCGTGAGAGCATTTGATACTTGGATAATGGATGTTTGAAGCATATGACTAGAGATACCACTCAACTCATATCATTGTAAGTCAAGAATGAAGGCAAAGTGGCACTAGGAGACAATACCACTGGGAAAGTGGTAGGTATGATTGGCAACAAGAACAATTTCTTTATTGAGAATATATTATTGGCTGAAGGCTTAAAATTTAACTTGTTAAGTATTAGTTAGCTTTAGGATGAGGGTTTTAGTATTAATTTTTTACCTGTAAGCTACATTATAAGCTAAAATAGAATTGATGTATTACATGAAAATAGGGAAAATAATATATACATGCTTGATTTAAACTTTATTAAATCTTCTAAAACTTTTTGTCTTAAAATAATCACTGATGAATCATAGTTATTGTTGCAAATCTATTTTCATGACTTATGTTTTGATGATTGACAAACACTATTGATTCTCTTAGACTGTCTGTAATTTCTAACTTTTTAGGAATCGAAGATCGGACGAATAAACGAAGCCAGTTCAAGATTGTGTAGGTTAGGGTTGAGTCAGTCTGTAATTTGCTTTTTCTCTTCTTTAGTCTATTTGTAATGTTCAAAGAGACTGATGCTAAGTAACCCTACACACACACTTGAGAGACTTAGAATTTTTACTTTTTACTCACATCGGCCAAGATGATATTTGTATCTAACTGGACGATTTAGTTTAAAACAGAGATTCTATTCGGGATTCTTAATTAAGGCAGCCATCATTAACAGATCGTCCTGGACGATACGTGTATCGGCCAGGACGATAAGCTCAAGACAGAAAGAAGTTTCCGCCATAAACAATTAAGGTATTCTGTAATTTTTGGTAATCGGCTAGGATGATCTTTGATCGGCCTGGACGATATTCACAATTATGCCTTAATTAATCAGATAAATTAAGGAAGTAATTAAGGATGATTAATACGATCATATCATCCTAGACAATTGCAGGATCGGCCAGGATGATCTATTCAAAAACCTTAGTTACTTCTGGATGATAAATATCGGCCAACACAAATTAAGGGCGATGTTCTAGACGATTTTCCTCTGATTTGAACTGATTGGCCTGGAAGATCGTGAGATCGGCCTGGACGATCAAGCCAATTTTAAATCATCCAGTTTGCATTCAGGGTGATGCTCTGGCCGATCTTCTGAGATTTGTACTGATCGGTTAGGACGATATCCATATTGGCCTGGACGATATTGTCGGCAACTTGCAATTAATGAGCTCCTTTGAAGCTCTTCTATTTAAGAGCTCTTGTTCAACATTTTAAACAATCTTTTGCTGCTGCCTTGACCTGAGAAGACCTTGAGGAGAGAAAAAGAGAGAGGAAGAGAGAGAGGATCTTGTGAAGGGGAGCTTGTGAGGGGATTCACAAGGGTTGCTTCAAGGATCGCTCTGCTTCTTCTTCGTCTAGAGTTTCTCGTCCTTGGAAGGGTCGGTAGAGATAAGGATTCAGCATCTGATTGTGGTTCTCTGCCAGCTTCAGGAGGAAGCAAAAGGAGATAGGTTCTCTGCCTTGTCGGGGTGGAAAAAAGAGGTTCTTTGTAAAGGCTTCTCCGCTTAGCAGTGGGGGCAAAAGGAGAGTCACGATTGTAGTGCAATACTCGGAGGGCACCTCCTGGGAGTGGACGTAGGTCGAGTTGACCAAACCACTATAAATCTATGTGTTCTTTTTTCTTGCTTCCGCACTTTAATTTCCGCACTTATTTTTTTGTGGTGTGATTTTGGTTTATGAGATTTTACCTCTTTGTGAAAAGAAAATTTTTAAAATACCAATTCACCCCCTCTCTTGGTTAGCTTGGGCCAGTTCTATAGGGCTTAACAACCCTAACGAACTTTCAGTTATGACATAGAAGACTCTGTCATGCAAGCATAAAAAATCTTAGGAAGATTACTCATAAAGATTTGGTTAGAGGAATACCCAAATTAGACTTTATTAAGGATCACATGTACGATGCATGTCAATTAGGAAAACAAGTGAAGCCCTCCTTTCATTTAGTTAAAGAACTTATAACTAATAATCAACTAGAAGTCATATGCATGGATCTTTTTGGACTGGTTAGTACTATAAGTCCAGGAGGTAAAGTTTTTGGGTATGTAATCGTTGATGATTATTCAAGATTCACTTGGATTAGATTCTTATCACATAAGAGTGAATCATTTGAAGAGTTTAAAAATTTTTCAACTTGGATTTAGAGGAAGCTAGGTTATGAAATTTTATCAATTCAAAGTGATTATAGGGATAGTTTGAAAACGAAAAGTTTGAAGATTTTTATAAAGAGCAATAAATTGATCAAAACTTTTCAGCACCTAAGACCCCTCAGTAGAATAGGATTATGAAAGAAATAAAAGAACTTTGATAGAAGATGTTAGAGTTATGTCGGCTTAATATCCACTTTTGAAATATTTTTGGGCTGATGTAGTTAGTACAACTTATTATGTTCTGAATATGGTGAACATTAGATCGAAGTTGAAGAAGACACCCTATGAACTTCTTAAGGGGAGAACACCTAATCTTTTATTTTACATGTCTTTGGATGTAAGGTGTTCATATATAATAATAGTAAAACTCCTTTAGGAAAATTTGATCTTAAATCTGATGAAGGAATTTTTCTAAGATATTCTAGTGTTGGAAAATCCTATTGAGTTTTTAATAAGAGGACATTGGTTGGTTATGAGACCACGCATAGAGTTTTCGATGAATCTGGTATTTTTGAAGAACCAAAGTTAGGAAAATTAAATATTGAAGAGAATGTTGGAATAGAAAATACATTGTCTAGAAAATAGAAATTTTCTAAAAGTCATCCTAAAGAATTAAATTTAGGTGAGCAAAGTGAAGGTTTTAGAACTAGCCATGAACTTAACAAAGAAGGAAACTAATCTACCTTTATTTCAATTATTGAGCCCACTAATACAAATCAAGCACTTTTTAATGAATTTTAGATTTTGGCCATATAAGAAGAATTGAATCAATTTGTTAGAAATAATGTTTGGGGATTGATTGAAAGGCCTGAATATCAAAGTGTTGTTGGAACTAAGTGGGTGTCCAAAAATAAAATGAATGATTTAGGTGTAGTGGTTAGGAAAAAGGCAAGATTGGTGGTCAAGGGTATACTCAAATAGAAGGTTTTGATTTTGAATAAACTTTTTCCCCTGTAGCCAGACTTGAAGAGATAAGAGTTTTATTAGCCTTTGCATGTTTTAAAGATTTTAAAGTATTTCAAATAGATGTTAAGAGTGCCTTTCTTAATGTGGTGATAAAAGAGGATGTTTATTGAGTAACCTCTAGGTTTTGAAAATTCAAAATTCCCTAATCATATTTTTAAATTGAAAAAGTCATTATTTGGACTAAAATAGAAACCTAGGGTTTGGTATGAGAGGCTAAGAGCATTCCTACTAGAAAGATCATTTTTTAAAGGATCCTTTTTCACCCTCCTGGTGAAGGTAGAGTACATGATCTACTACGGATATCTTCTCTCAAGAGTCTTCAAAAAAGTAGGGAAGAGTTTTGAAAAACAACTAAGAGATCCTCACATTTGGGCAACCTTGTGAATCTCTCACGATTTCCTCTTGTAATATCTCTTACTCACCACTCCCAATTACTCACCCAAATCACTCTCTTCTTTTCACTCTCAAGAGAAATTCGTAGCAAAATAGATCATCACTAAGTTTCTAGGACTCATTATATGAAAAACATATAAATAATCGCCCATAAACTAAAATTTTCAAAGTGAAAATGAGTCATATTGTATTATATGATCGTGGGTCATCTATATGAATAATTAAAAAATTATGGGATGATATGGTATGAATATTATTTCATATATTATTAGTCGTCTGTATGGCTTACAGATCATCTGTATGATTAGTTAAAGTTTGTCTGGATGATCTGGTATGAAGCTTATCTCATACACTATCAGTCTTCTATACGATATTGAGATCATCTGTACAAACATTTAAATTTTATCTGGACGACATGGTATGAAGCTAATCCCGTACACTATTAGTCATCTATATGATATTGAGAATGTATATATAAACAGTTAATATTTGTCTGGACGATCTGGTATGAAACTAATCTTGTACATTTTCAATCATCTGTATGAACTAACATCATACAGTACGAAAGGGAAAATTTTGAATTTCAAATTAAACTCCCTCCCCTTGTGTGTGTGCACAGTTTCCCAATTACAATCACACTCTCTCAAACTTAAGAAAATAAAAATTACTGACTTTATTATATTAAATCCTATTCTACTCTGTCTTGAAGTCTTCAATAGTCTGGAGTATGATTTTCCTGAAGTGTTAGTACACATAAAACAAATAGAAATTTATCCAATGTATGTTAGGAGAAAATATTAATCATAATAATAATATTTTGTTATCATCAAAAAATCACATTGCATAAAACTCAATCTTGAATTCTAAGTTGCAACATGGATGAATTGAGGAAATTAGGAGGACCACCTTGGGATTTAGAAACATCTAATTGGAGGCACTTACGCCAACTAGAGGAGGCACTCAATTAAACTAGAGGAGAAACTTTCCTTAGAAAGAGTATGCACCCACGCTAGTCCAAGAAGTCATACACCTTAATAAAAGAATCCACACACTTATTCAAATTTATTGATGGCAAACTTATATATTTAATCGATGGTTCATTCGAGGCACTCGCAAAAACATCCCAAAAACTCATCAAAGGTTGTTGTCTTTTGTATATACCAAAGTCTTCTCCACATGTATATAAATATCATATTATATATTTTTATTTAGATTTTAGATGTGGTTTCTTCGCTCATGCCTAAGAATATATAAAATGTAAGGTTAAAAAGTCATTTGTGTGATACATATATGTTAATTTCTATAATTATATCCTTGGATATTTCATTATGATAAAGGGATAATTATATCTGTAGAGCCCTTAGAACATTTCTCTTATTTTCTTCTCTCTTTATCTACTCACCATCATTTCATAGTCTTTGTTAGTCTAGCAAGTAAATTTTAGGTGTTGCCCACAAATAAATTCATATTCAATTGTTTCATAAATTGATCCATCATTTGTATGGTTTCATATATTGATTTTAGCCTTAGATTGTTTCATAAACTAATTAATCACATACATGGTTACACAACAGTATTATCATCATATTATATTATCTTATCTCACATACTCATTAATATTGTATTACTATATTATGTGTATGTAAAGCATGCATACATAACATTATTCTTATGGTCATATCATATGCATGGCCATAAAACATACACATCATCATTTTTTTTTCAACATGTTAAGTGTATGTTGAGCACATATTCACATAACAAATTCATCACAATATTATGTGTATGTTCATGAAATATGCACATTGCTATTATTATCATCATTTTATATGAAAGCCTATTATACATGCACATAATCATCTTTATCTCATGTGTATGTTCTTCACATAAACACGTCACTATCATCATCATGTCATGCATATGTTTATCACACACATACACATCATTATTACCATCATGTTATGCATATGTCATTCACACATGCAAACCATCATCTCTATCAACATTATATATATATATTTGAGGCAGGTTTGCAGCGGACCATGCAACATATTATGTTTTTTTGAAAATGGCGATGGATTCTGGACAAAAAATTTTGATAATTTTTTTATGGAGGAACATCCTCCTCAAATTTGCAACCAAAAATTAGTTGTTAATTGCTCCATATAATTGACTAAGTAATCATATATTTCATTTATTCTACCGCCTACTTCAATTTTGACTCTGGTCTAATGCGTCTTAGCCCCTTCGATGACATTCCTTGTCATGTCAACGACGTTCCTTCCGTTGCATCTGACTATCTCACCATTCTTCTCGGGCATTCATAGTCACTCCTTTGCATGCTCATAAGAGCTTGGTCATTGCGAAGGTATCCATATTTCTTCATTTTGCGTGCTTCTTGTCATGGAAGTTGAATTAGTCAAACGGCTGAACTCCTCTATACAAATCCTTGAGATGAACTCCCTCCTCATCGCCCAGCTCTAGTATGCTTTGTGATGATGATATTCTTCCTATTGATAGACTAGAGTGGGAGTTTTATGTAAACTTGAATTATAGATATCATCCTTAGAGTTTAAAGGTTAATTAGGATTATGAGTTTGGGCGATGAAGTCATTAATAAGAGTAAACATTTTACATATCTTGGATTTATTGCTCATAGTGATGGTAAAAAAGATAGAGATATTATTAGCAGAATTAAAGTTGGATATTTAAAGTGGAGGAATACATCATGCATTTTTTTTTTTTTTTTTGAAACAAAGCAAATCAGCTTTAATTATTAAGGAAAAAAACTAGAATTATTACAACCTACAATCATCCGACTCCTTTAAAAAATTGATAAAAGAAGGAGGGATCTTATTCATATCTAGTGCTTCCCAACAAAAAGAACTAATGCAAGCATAGTTAGCACAAAGATCCGCTAACTTCTTATTCTCCCTTCCCATAAAACTAAAAACAACAAAATGAAAAATCTTTAATAAAAGAAATATCTCTCTGCTCTTCTCCGCCTTTATCCACCATCTTCTTAATGTGATTTATTACATTCTTGTTATCACCTTCAATGATCAAACCTTTATAATCAAACATCTAATTTTTTAGCACTGATTTGATCAAAAGAATGGCCTGTAGCTCTAGTTCAGCCGCATCCCAGTGTACATAAGAAATACCGAATGCCATTAGGAATCTCCCTTGATAGTCTCTAAAAACTCCTCCAATTCCATCTTTATAAGACTTGAAAAGAGCTTGAAAAGAGCAGCATCTATGTTAACTTGAATCCAATCAGGTGGAGGAGGATACCAAGTATTCAACAACCTTATCGGTTGATTAACATCCTCGATACCTGAACTTATACAAGTAGAATTTTTTATAACTGTAGAAAAGCTAACAACATTGGATGCTATTACCAAAGGGCTGGAAATCGTATTTCATGAACCAACAAGTTCCTTGCCTTCCATGATATGTATACTGTGTTACAATACAAATTCACCATCCATCTACTTTTATTGTCCATCCATTTGCAACAATCATCAAGAGAGTTCATACTTGGAATCCAAAATCCCCAGCTGTTTAGGATCTCAATTACTTCCTTGAGTTTACCGCAACCAGCTGCTATATTATCACTACTTTCCACTACGTTGCAGCCTCTTGGACATTTTTCATGCCCCTGTAGCCTTCTATAACATAAAAATTGAATTGTAGGAATGGATTTTTTAAGCAATCTCCACCAAAACAAATAAACTATGGGATTTAACTTTGCCTTCTCAGTCCATTTCCAAACAGCTTCAGTTGTGTTATCTTCTGCCATTGCTTCAAAAGCAATTGCTGCTATAGTCTTCCCAGAAATTTTGTGTATCAGTTCCAGCTTGTCTTCTCCTCCACCTATCAGAATTTTAATGGTTTTAATCATCTGTACCAGTTCCATGCCAAAATGTTTTTGCAGTTCCGTGACATCCCACTTCCCATTGGTTATAAATTTCCCCACTGCATGATTGAAGTCTTCCATTGAAATGATGAATATAAAACACCTCTCAAAGCTCTTATCTAACAAACATATGTCTTTATAAGCTTGGATAGATCTTCCATTTCCAACTGACCATCTGATAATTAGCTTCAAATACTTCTCTCCATTGTAGAGAATCTTCCAAGTTACCGACCCTCCTCTTCTAGCTGCATCTCCACCTTTAATTGGTCCATATTTTGGAAATAGAAATTTGTACATTAGAGATTCTTTTTGTTGCCCATACCTCCAAGCTAGCTTGGCCCTTAAAGGCCCAGATTTTTTTGAACAAGGAATGATCCTGAGACCACCAAATTCTTTTGGTTTACACATGACTTCCCAATTCACATAATGAAGACCAGCACTTCCATCACTCTTGTTCCACATGAATCTCCTACACAACTTCTCCACCTCATTCAAGACATGTTTTGGAACCAGTGAAAGAGTTGAATGGAATGTAGGAATTGAAAGCAATACCGATTTCACCAAGGTTATTCTACCTGCCATAGACATGAGCTTGCATCCCCAAACACCTACCATAATCATTGTTTTGTCTAATATGAATTGGAAGCCAACTCTTTTCATCCTTCTTAAAGCTACTTTAACCCCCAAATAAGAGAGTTCCCGAAGTTCCTTAAAATTCATAACCCTGCAAATTTTTTCCTCCTTCTTCTCATTGCTTTCCCAAACAGAATTCCAGATTTGAGTAGATTCACCTTCTGGCCCGTCCATTCACAGAAGTCCGTAAGTAAGCTTTTGAAGTCCTTAACTTCCTTCATCCTTTCTCCCGAGAATACTTTTATGTCATTAGCATATAGTATATGAGATATTTTAGGCCCCCTTATGGTAATACCAATACCAACTTGATCACCTTTGTATACGAAAGCATTAGTGAGGAGTTGTGCACACATGATAAAAAGAAATGGAGATAATGGGCATCCCTGGCGAAATTCGCATTTAGTCTCAATCCAATTTGAGAAGACTCCATTAATTGACAAAGAAAACCATGGATTAAGAACACAATCATCAATTAGATTAGCAAAGCATATAGGAAAATCAAAATATTCCAAAATTCTGACCAAAGTAGGCCACCCCATAGAATCGTATGCTTGCTCCATATCAATTTTGTAGGATACTAAACCCTTTGTTGATCTTGAATGCCTGAACTTATGGACAAAATTCTTGAGCTACTAGAACATGATCAGAGAGAGATCTACCCCTCAAAAAAGTAGCTTGTTCTTCTGTAATTATCTTGTGGATGACAAGTAACATTCTATTCAAGAGAATCTTAGGAACAATCTTGTACACCGAATTACATATGCTAATGGGTCTATAATTTGACGGAGACAAAGGATTTTTAATTTTAGGAATTAATACTATGATAGTATGCTTCCAATTATCATTTATCCTCCCATCAATAAAAAATTGTTCCATTGCATTCCATAAATCATGCTTGATTATGTTCCAATAAATTTTAAAAAAAGTATAAGTAATACTGTCTAGTCCTAGAGCTATATTTCCACTGAGATCCTTGATCACCTTTTCCAGCTCTTCGAAAGAGAATTCCCTGGTTAGCATTGATTTGTCTTCCTCATTCAGGATTTTCACCGGACTTGGACATCCCTCCAATGAGCATCTTCTATCCTTCCACTTGTTTTTAAAATATCAATTTAACACCTCCTCAATTTCCTTTTAATATTCTACCATTGAGCCATTTTCATCTTTAATCTTGTGGATATAATTTAAGTTCCTTCTAGCACTTGCAAATGCTTGAAAGAATTTTGAATTTGAATCTCCCTCAGCTAGCTATTTTACCTTGGACTGCTGTTTCCACCAAGTGCTGATCCTAGCCAGAGTAGAATTCATCTCCTCCGTCTTCAATTTTAGGATCCAAATTTCTTCTTCTGTTAGAAAACCGACATCAACTTCTTTCTCCTGCATTCTCAAGATTTCCTCCTTCAACAACTCGTTTGCATTATTTAAAGTCTTGAATTTTGCCTTGCTCCAATAGTACAATTTTTTAAGAGTTCTCTTCATTTTTTGGTTTAAATCTTGTGAAGGATCACCAACATATTTTTTATTCCAAGCTTCCCTGACAACCGCCATCGACGTTGGAATGGACTTCCATACTTCTTCAAATCTGATAGTTTTTCTATTATTGGGATTGAACTCCAATAGATTCAATAAAATCAGACTATGGTCCAAAGCTATCCTTGCTAAATGTCTCACCAACAACCGGTGTGAAGAGTTAAAAGCCACAGCATTTACTAGACATCTATCTAGCTTCTCAAGAATACTTTCCGCCCCTTTTTTGTTATTACACCATGTGTACTTAGGACCAATACTAGCCACTGTAAGTCATTGTAGGGGATGAAGGACTTCATTTCCTTCGGTCCTATTGAAAACACAAAATTTCAGCCACCCTTTTTATCTTCCTTTGATAATAAGAAATTGAAGTCCTCTCCTATTATCATCGAAATTTCTTTAGACATATGATGTTCCAATCTTTCCCATATGTTTCTTCTTTTATAAACATCTTTGCTCCCATATATCATAGTTATTCTCCACGTACCTTTGTTAGCCACGTTTAAGTCCCCTACAACCATTTGAGAAGAAGCCTCCAGAACTTTGAAATCAGCCATCTTGTGTTTCCATAACACAACTATACCTCCCGATAAGCCTTTAGATGCAACATGAAAGAAGTTCCATTCAAGGTGGTAATCATTTTTTTATCAACTACAATCAGCTTTGTTTCAACCAATCCCAAAAAAAACACCCCATGGTCTTTAATGAACTCCCTCATATATAGAGAAGCTTTAGTTTTTTTGCTCCTCTACAATTCCAAAACCCAATTGATGACATCAATGGTTTGAGGGGAAGAGGCTCCCCAACCTTTCCTTCCCTTCTTCTTCAAATCTCCTACTCCTTGGAATAATTTTTATGGGACCCAAGCTTTTAAGCTGTTTAGTTCCTTTCTTTTTCACCTAACTGGATTCTTCACCATAAAGATTTAGCCGAGATTTAATATTCTCGGTTTCAGGTGTATCAGCTATCAATGCCTTCTCATTGATATTCTGATTGATTATTTTTCCTGGAGAGATTACTCCTTCCACAATCTCCCCTTCCTCCACTATGTTCTCTAGAGCATCAAACTTATTGAAAATCTTTATTGTAGCAGCCGAAACTTCTACCATTTCTCCTCCAACAGTCCCTGGATTTTTATTAGAAATAGAATCCGTATTGCTCAAAATGACTGGATTTACATCCATTATCAGCTCTCCCACCTGAGAATCAAAGTTGCCTTGCTTGCTCTTCTCCTTCGTGTCTCCTCCTTTCTTCAATTGAATTCCAGCTTCTTCATTAGTTTTTCCCTTTTCAGTCACCACTTGTCGAACCCATTTGTTTTAGAATTTGTTTAATTTAGTTATCTTTCTTCCATAGTCCACATGAATCCATGGACTGTAATTGTCTTCCTTGATTTTTGTTGTTCCATGGTTTGTTGAATGAACTTGTGGTTCTAAGTTAGCTGTAGCTGCTCTCCCTTCCCCTGAGCTTATAGTATTAGTGTTTTGAGTTAACTTTGCCTCCAAAATTCCTTCAGGATGGAAATTCTCACCATGCCCAATTCTACCAGATTTAAAACATATTTTAGGAATCCTTTCATATCTAATCTTCTAATAGAACTTGCTGTATGATAGAACTTTGCCTCCAAACTGGAGATGTCAACCCTCAAGGATGAGGGATAATTCCACTAATGCTTGTTGTATACTAGAAACGTTACCATCAAGCTTAAGGAAAAATTCTATAAGATGTGGTGAGACCTGCAATGCTTTTATGGTGTAGAATGTTGGCCATTAAAAGAGAAGCATACTATTAAGTTAGGTGTTGCAAAGATGAGGATGATCAGGTGGATGAGTGGCTTTACTCTTAGAGATAGGATACAAAATGAGCATATTCATGAAATGGTTGGATTAGCTCTAGTGGAAGGAATAAGATTAGGGAGAGTTTCCTTAGATAGTTTAGTCACATATATATTCATTTTGTATGGTTGAAGTGGAGGAATGAATCATGCTTGTTGTGTGATAGAAAAAGTCTACCAAAACTTAAGGGAAAATTCTATAAGATGTGGTAAGACCTGCACTGCTTTATGGTGCAAAATATTGACCATTTTAAAAGAAGCATAATATTAAGTTAAGTGTTACAAAGATGAGGATGCTTAGGTGGATGAGTGGATCTACTCTTAGAGATGGGATATGACATGAGCACATATGTGAAATGGTCGGACTAGCTTCAATGGAAGATAAGATTAGAGAGAGTTATCTTAGATAGTTTTGTTATATATCATTTTGTATAGTTGAAGTGGAGGAATGCATCAAGCTTTTTGTATGATAGAAAATTCTCCCTCAAACTTAAGGGAAAATTCTATAAGATGTGGTGAGACCTGTAATACTTTTATGGTACAGAATGTTGGCCATTAAAAGAGAAGCATAATATTAAGTTAAGTGTTGTAGAGATAAGGATGCTCAGGTGGATGAGTGGCTTTACTCTTAGAGATAGGATATGAAATGAGCATATATATGAAATTGTTGGAGTAGCTCCGATGGAAGATAAGATTAGAGAAAGTCTCCTTAGATAGTTTAGTCGCATATAAGCTCATTTTGTATGGGTGAAATGGAGGAATGCATTGAACTTTTTGTGTGACTAAAAACTCTCCCTTGAACTTTATGGTGCAGCATGTTGGTCATTCAAAAAGAAGCATAATAATATGTTAAGTGTTTTAGAGATCAGGATATTATGACATATGAAGTAAACTTATTTATTTTTTTAAAATTAATATAAATCTCATTATTTAGTTGTAGGAAATTATAGCCTAACTATGTGTTATGAATATTCAAAACTACCGAAGTTGGATGTATAATTGATTATTTTATGGATACAAGATGTTAACAAATGAATTATTAGACACAGACTAGATTATACGAGGAGGGAGCAAAACAGATAGAATTAAACTTCTGACAGTAAGGGCCTAGATATTTTTCTCCATACTAAAGGCTCAGTTCCACATATTGAGCACAGATGATGACTGGTAAGAATTTAAACAAATTTTAATTTTTTTTTTGTTATGTATGTTAATCTAAGTATATTACAGAATGAGATGCTTGGTAGAGAATCCACTACAGTTGAGTTGCATAGTTACACTCATATGAGACGCTCATAAGATCCAAGAGGGCTAACATTGGGTGGATAAGATAGAAATGATGGCATATGTAGGAATATATGATTATAATACTTAGAGAAATATTATAAGTGATGATTAATCTTAAGTTACACTTTGTAGGATAAGTATACATAGCTTTGAGAGAATTAGGCTGCAGTTAGAGAGGGATACTCTAGGGTTTCTATAGATATTTCTAACTATCACACTTAGATGTAGGCAATAGGCGGAGTGTAGATGAGATGAATTTATGAATTAGGCTCACAAGCCTGTGCATATGAGGGACAATCCTCTTCTAAAAGTTTGATGTAGGACATTAATCCTAGGTGAACTACCCTAGGCAAACCAAGAGTTGGGGGGGGGGGGGGGGGGGGGGGGGGGGGGGGGGGTTAAATTCATAGTCTTAAAAATCTTATCATAAAGCACAAACTTATTTTTTAACATTGGGATTTTTAATAACTTAGAAATAACAACAATTATCCACAAATGTGGATAAAAAATTTTGTAATTAGATTTTAATTATGATGATGATAGATAGATTAAATCAATATATTATTAACCATATAATTTCTATCATGCAATCTCCAGCAAAATAAAAAATATAAAAAAGAAAAATACAAAAAATGAAAAACCTAAAAGAACACACAACAAATTTTATAGTGGTTCAATTAAGCAAAGACCTACATTCACTCCACAAAATCCTCCTCTTGAAGTGTTGCACTAAACTTTAGTGTCTCTCCTTTAGCCCTCATGGCTATGCGAAAAAGCCTTGATAATCTTTTAATCAACATGATGTGACAGAGAATCTTGACATCTTTTTTCAAACTCCTAGTGAGGCTAGAGAACCTCAACCTCTTTTTTCACCCTCCTTGTTAAGGCAAAGAATCTTGATGTCCTTTTTCACCCTCTTCATGAAGGTAAAGAACCTCGACCTCCTTTTTCACCATTTGGTGAAGGAAGGGAACCTCGAAATCCTTTTTCACCATCCTAGAAGGCAAATAACATCAACGGTCTTCTAGCTAATGGTCTTCTTCCCAGAGCCACACAATAAACCTAGCAAGCACCTGGAGGAAACAAGGCAAGACACTTGTTCTAAGAAACCATGTGAACCCCTCACACTTCTTCTCCCTCGCATATAAGATATCTCTTTATTCTTGCCAAAGCTCTCCAAGATTTCTTCTCCAAGCTCTCTCTCCAGAACACACATTAGCGAAAGAGTTAAAACAAGTCTTTTAAGAGAGATTAAATACATGGCTTCATAAAAATCCTTAAAATTTAGTTCTAATAACTGATCATATAGTAAAATCCAAAATTGTATAGTATAATTAGTTCAAATAATCCTGTTAGTACTGTATGAAGTGTAAGGCATTGTTTGATCAGCTTAAGTAAATTGAGCTGATCGTCAATTATAATGTGAGCATCGTCTAGTATGATTAGTTTAAACGACTTGGATTATCATCCCGTATGATTGGAGACTATTAAATATCATCCCATACATAGATCAAGTCGTATAGTATGAGTGGGTCCAATCATCCTATACAATCTCACGAGATCAATTAATCAAAAATTAGTACTTAATTATTGGATTAATTTATACAAGATTTAATTATTTCATCCAGTACAATACTTTCATATTATATGATTAGCATAAATTTTGAATTTTAAAATATTACCTCAATTAAGATTGGCAGTTGAGATCTTGATTTCAACTAATCGCCTTACTCGATTTGGATTGTATAGTACGATTATCTTAAATGCCTTTAATAATCATAATTAGACATTTTAATGATTTTCTAAATAATTGATCATATAGTACAATGTAGATCGTACATTATGATTAGTTCAGACAATTATACTCTTAATTTTCTCATTATCTCACTCTCTTGAGTGTGTGTATACATGGTCACCAAGTTTAGCATTCATCAAATACATGACATGACTTAAGAAATATAACAATTAATAAAATAAAAAATGTAAACTCCTAAGGACACTCACCCCTAATCTACTCGGCTTTGAACTGATTAATTTGCACAATATATGGTGGACCTGAAATGTTAGTGAATAAGAAAATATATATGCAATAATAATAATAACAGGATAATACATAGTAAAGAATCTAATAATATTTGTTATCATCAAAATCACAACACTTGGTCCCAAATTTTCAATATTCTCCACCTTTTTTATGATGACAAATATTGTTGGTTTTGATTTCAAATTAATTGTTGTTATATCTTAAACCCCCCTTACTAGTTGAATCTTTGGCAATAGGGATAAATTCATTTTAAAAATTTTATAATGAGGAATAAAAAGAACACATAAAATGACAAAATAATAAAGGAAAAGTAGTGAACTAATCATTAAGTACATACTACTAATAACAAGATACTCTGACTTTTCACATCACCAAAAAGGAGAAACAACTAAACATAACTCCAAAAATGAAATATACATCACAATGAAAATAAAAAATAATACAAACATAAAAACTAAATATGACAGTAAAAATAAAAAAGGTCCCTGATCAGGTGGAGGTGGTGGTGGTTGAAAATATTTATGAATGGAAGTGAATTGTTATCCAAACTAATGCATATAATTTTCATGTAGATGGTGCTTCTCTATTATGTAGGGGTCGAAGTGAGTTTCCCACTGATCAAATCTCTTAAGTAGTACATCATACTAAGAAGTCTGGTGAACAGGCACTAGTGCTGGAGCTAGTGCTTGACCTCCCTCTGTCTCCTTTGGCTCGGGATCAACATAGTGAATATTTTGGTGACGAGCAATATGAAGGATATGGAAGGAGCTATTTGAGTAGAAAATTGAAAGATGGTCAGGAGGTGCAAGGAATTGAAAATTATATTTAAATTCTAGAACAAAAGCAATGATGTGACCTAGTGCAAAATTTGGCTTCCATTTATGTCAAGGATCTCTAATGTATGTATGGTTTTTAAGAAATCAAATCATAAGATCAACTACAATGAAATCAATTTTATCCATGATAAAATATGTAGTGAGTGACAGAAGAAGTGTAATGTTTTTTTTTTTATCACCACCTTTTAGAATGACTTAATTACAAAGAATGTGTTGAATGATTACATCATCTTAAACTAAGGTGTTAACATGGGAAATGTGGAAGTTTATTGATGTCTCCCTAAGAGTAGTATTGACAGGAATCCAATCATAGTTAGGAAGAGAGGCTAAAGAGTGAACTTTTTTGCCAGTGGTAGAAAGATGTAGGAATTGGTCAAAGGCTTGGTAGTTAATTTCTGTAGGCCTTCTATTGACATAGGATTGGAGGGCAGTGCCCTTATTATTGATTTGAAGGCTTGTAAAAAAATTAAAGAGGAGTTTGAAAGTACAAGATGAGCCAAGAGGGGGGGTGAATTAGGTATTTTAAAATCTTTTTTAATGAAAAGAAATATCTTTTTATAACCTGATGCAGAAGCAAATTACAATCACAATAAAAAGATAAATTATTAATTTCACCCACATAGTTAATCACAATAAAAATAAATATATAAATAATAAAAGAAAGAACACACCAGATTTATAGTAGTTGGTCAAAACTTAGCCTACATCCACTCCCCGGAGGCACCCTCCGAGTATTGCACTAAACCTTTAGTGACTCTCCTTTAGCCCCCATAGCTAGGTGGAGAAGCTCTTATAAAATCACTTCCACCTTCCTTAGTGCGGTGGAGGAGCGGGGTCCTTTGACACCAAGGAGATCTTCTTCTTCCTAAAACTTCCCTCAAGACGAAACTTGAATTTGATGGTACTGAGTTAGAAGATTGCCAGAGCAAGCGTGTGAAATCCCCTCCAGACTCCATTTAATTCCCCTCCAAGAATCTTCTCCCTATCTCAAACTCCACCCTTTCCTCTCTCTCTTTCAAGTTCTCTCTTCAAGTTTTCTCCAAAAAAATGAAGCTTCAATGGATGCCAAAGACTCTTATAAAGTCTTATGAGAAAGCTTAAAAAGAGGTCCTCAAAAAACCCTAAAAAATCATTTTAGCTGTCAAAGATCATACAATACAATTGCAGGATCATCCAGTATGATGTGCATAATTGGACCTATTAGTACTATACAATCACCAGTTAGTACTATACGAATAATTCACTTTGCCTATTTGTACTGTACGATGACCAGTTAGTACTATACGAACAGTTCAATAAAAATACAGTACAATCACTAGTTAGTACTGTATAAATAGTTCAATTTGGTTATTCGTACTTATGATGTCCAGTTAGTACTGTATAAATAGTTCAATAAAAATGCAGTTTGTACAAGACGAAGCATGGGACTACCAAAAGCGTCTATGTTGATCGTATAATATGATCAGTTCATATAAAATGTTCAAAATATCAAATTAAGCCATTTTGATTGACTAATCATAGGATTAAGTTAGATAATATTTTAACAATCATGTTCGTACAATACGATTAGAATAATTTTTCAAATTCAAATCTTTGCCTAATTTAATAGACAATGGGTTTTCTAATTATAACAGATCATCTAGTACGATGTGGTGATCATATTCTATGATTAATTATATTTTTTTAGAAAAATAAAATATTTTAATTAATTGTTGTTACACCAGATCGTACAGTATGATCTAGATCATACAATACGATCTAGATCATACAGTATGATGTATAGAAAAATTAAAATATTTAAAAATATTTTTTCCTCCCCCTATGTGTGTGCAAGATCATCAATCTAACATACATCATTACTTAACTTGACTCAAGAAATGAAAATTACATACTCATTTAATTTAACTAATTCTACATAATCTTGAGTCTTGAATATTGAAAGAACAACGTATGGTGTTCATGAAATATTAGTCAACACATAAATAAATAAGCACTACAAATACTAGGAGAAATAAAATATTAATCAGTATTACTTGTTCTCATCAAAATGATAAACTTGAAAACATGAATTGTAATAATCTCCCCCTTTTTAAAGATGACAAATAATATTGGTTGAATTTATAAATTAAAAATATTATCTCCTAAACTCCCCCTCACTAAAATAATTACATTAAATAATAGGGAAAAATATTAAGCTAAATAATAGAAAAAAATAAAACATAAATATAACCTACTACAATATACATTCTCCCCCTTTGATATTATAAAAAAGAAGAGATAAAATAACACATAAAAATAACAACATAATAAAGAAACAAAAACATAAAACTATGCTTAAAATATAATAAAATACATAATAATTAAACACACAAAACAGATAAATAAACACACAAAAACACATAAATACAACACACAAACAAACTTTAGCATGCTTGTACCTCATCGCCTTGCTCCTGTTCTGATGATTTAGAAGGTAGGTCTATCTAGGAGATTTTTTTTCTTTTTATCTTTTCCACATATTACAATCGATTTATTCTTACTCTTTTTTCTTACAGGAAGAGTTTTTAAGTTAGGGCATTCAAATTTCAGATGTTCAGGTTTCCTACATCTAAAGAAAATATTGTCAGAAAAAAACTTAACATTTTAACCATTTTTATCATTACTCCACTTTTGTTGATGTTTATGCTTGTACTTTAATAAACTTTCAAATTTATTTGTTATCAATGCTATATCCTTGTTCTCATTATCTACTAAGCCGTATTTATCTTTGTATTTGGCTTTTAGCACTATAGTCTTCTCATCACCTGCATCCAAAAGTCTTTGACTCACACTTTGCTCGTAGGCAATGAGTGAGCCTATTAGTTGTCTATAGAATAAGCATTCAAATCTTTCAATTCACATATAGCTGTGACTTTGGCATCAAATTTATCAAGTATAGAACGTAGAATTTTTTTAACCTTTTTAAAGTTTGAAAGTTCTCGATTTAAAGCATGCAATGATGTCACAATCTGATTAAACCTAGTATACATGTCTAATATCATCTAATAAGGTTTCATGCAGAAAAGTTCATATTCATGCATTAGAATATTTAACTTAGATTGCTTGAATTTACTAGTACCTTCATATATAGTGCATAATCTATCCCAAACTTCTTTGCCAGTAGTACATGTAGAGATTCTTATGCAATCGTTAGAATTAAACGCACAGAAAAAATAATTCAAGCATTTAACATTTCGTTGGGCATTGACTTATTCTATTCTTCTCCATTTAGTAAAAGGAATATAAATTTTAACTATATTTATAATACGTGATGGTACAAAATAGCCAGTTTGAATTATATGCCACATTTGATAATCAATTAATTACAAGAAAGTAGACATGCAAATTTTCTAAAAATTAAAAGAAATATTTACAAATAAAGGTGGTCATGTAATTAAATAGGCTTTCCTAATGTTATGATTTCCAAAATATGTCATGATCATTTTTCTCAAGGTTTTCTAAAACACTATTTTTGAGACCCCGCTCTGATACCAATTGAAAGTATGAGATGCGCCAAGAGGGGGATGAATTGGATATTTTGAAATCTTCTTTAACCAAAAGAAATATCTTTTTATATCTTGATGCGGAAGTAAATTACATTCACAATAAAAAGATAAATTATTAATTTCACCCACAGAGTTAATCACAATGAAAATAAATACAAAAACAATAAAGGAAAGAACACACCATATATATAGTGGTTCGGTCAAAACTTGACCTATGTCCACTCCCCAAAGGTACCCTCAGAGTATCACACTAAACCTTTAATGACTATCCTTTAGCCCCCACATCTTGGCGGAGAAGCCCTTATTAAATCACTTCCACCTTACCTAGTGCGGCGGAGGAGCTGGGTCCTTTGACCCCAAAGGGATCTTCTTCTTCCCAAAACTTTCCTCAAGACGAACCTTGATTCCAATGGTACTGAGGTGCAAGCTTGCTAGAGAAACCGTGTAAAATCCCATCCATACTCCCTTGAAATCCCCTCCAAGGATCTTCTCCCTCTCTTAAACTCCACCCTTTCCTCTCTCCCTTTCAACTTCTCTCTTCAAGCTTTCTCCAGAAAACTGAAGCTTCAATGGATGCCAAAGAATATTACAAAGTCTTATGAGAAAGCTTAAATAGAGGTCTGAAAAAAATCCAAAAAAATCATTTTAGCCGTCAAAGATCGTACAATATGATCACAGTATCGTCCAGTACGATGTGCATAATTTGACATGTTAGTATTATACAATCACTAGTTAGTAATATACGAATAATTCAATTTACTTGTTCATATTGTATGATGTCCAATTAGTATTGTATAAATAATTAAATAAAAATGCAGTACTATCACCAGTTAGTAATGTACAAAGAGTTCAATTTGTTTGTTCGTACTGTACGATGTCCAGTTAGTACTGTATGAACAGTTCAATAAAAATGCAGTTTGTCCAGGATGAAGCATATGACAACCAAAATCATCTATGTTGATCATACAATTCGATCCAATTCGTACGGTATGATCAAAATACCAAAATTAAGTTATTTTGATTGACTAATCACAAGATTAAATTAGGCAATATTTTAAATATCATACTGTACGATCATGTTCATATAATACGATTAGAATAACTTTTCAAACTCAAAATTTTACCTAATTTAATGGACGGTAGGCTTTCTAATTATAACAGATCGTCCAATACGATGTGGTGATCGTATTATATGATTAGTTATATTTTAAAAATATTTTTTTAGGAAAATAAAATATTTTAATTAATTTTTATTACAACAAATCGTGCAGTATGATCCAGATTGTATGGTACAATGTACAAAAATATTAAAATATTTAAAATCATTTTTTGCTCCCCTTGTGTGTATGCATAATCACCAATCTAACATACATCATTATAAAACTTGACTCAAGAAATGAAAATTATATACTCATTTAATATAACCAATTATACATAATCCTTAGTCTTAAATCTTCAAAGAATGGTGCATGGTGTACCTGAATATTATTCAACACACAAATAAATATGTACTATAAATACTAGGAGAAATAAAAGATTAATCAGTATTATTTATTATCATCAAAATCACAAACTCGGAAGCCCGAGTTGCAATGATGGTACAGAGTTGAATGGGTAGGAAAGAGTAGGGATTAATTGAAGGGTGGTGGGATCGAAGAAAATGAGTATCTAGAAGTTTAAAACTTAATGATTTATAATTTTAGAGGGTATAATCCCAACATCCATATAATGATGGTACGCTTCTTTATCGACTGCTTTAACGAAGCAGGGATCCACAGGACATCGAGAGGGGATTCCAATGAGAGCTCGTGTTCGCTTTCAACTGGCCATTGCAAAGAGTAAGAACTTAAGGAGGAAGGAAGAAGGTTTGAAAGGATTTGAGTGAAGAAAAAACTTATTTTCCCTCCCTTTAAATAAAGATTAAACCAATCATACATTATAATATGTTGTATTTTATTTGTTCAGTCCGATAGTCAATAAGTTGGTTTTATCATACAGTATGATTTAAATTGTACTGGATAATAGTGTGACGTTCCAAGGAGTCAGCATGGATGATCGTTGATTAGTTAAATCGTACAGTATGAATATGTGTTGATACATTATGATATAATATTAAATAAAATATTGGCTGAATTCAATTAATCCAATGCCTAGTGCCACATGTATCATACAATAAAAATTGGGTGTTTATATATTACGATCATCAATAATTGATCAATCAAAGATGTTTGATGAGTTGTGAGCATTTATGTGATACTTTGTGAATATCATATAATATTATGATACGGTATTGTATAGTATGATTTGATAAATTTTTAGTTTTTGTATGATGATCAGGAAAATTTCATAAAAAGATAAGAAAAATTAAAAATTCACACAAAATATAGATTACAAACACCAATAACAAAACATGAAGAAAATCAAGTTACATAAAAAAACATTTATGCTTCCAATTTCCAAATCATCCTTATTCAAGCATGAATATCTATAACACCTAGTCTAATCCTCAAGGTGTTAAATACTTCAAAGGCAAGGGGTTTTTTAAAACTATATAACAGTTGAATTTCAGTAGATATATGATATAACTCTATATCCCCTTAGTTATAAGATCCCTAATGAAATGATGCATAATATATATGTGTTTGGTCCAAGAGTGTTGAATTGGATTTTTGGAAATCCAAATAGCACTAGTGTTGTCACACATGATAGGAATGGTGCTATAGGTAGTCCAAGATCTGAGAATTATTGCTTTAGCCACAAAACTTGAGCAACATAGCTTCCTACGACAATGTATTCCTCCTCAACGATGGATAAGGCTACTAAATTCTACTTTTTACTTCACAAGGAAGCTAATGATTGGCCTATGAACTGATAGGTTCTTAAAGTGCTTTACATATCTACCCTATATGCTATAAAGTCTGAGTCTGAATATTCTATGATTTTAAAGGATGATCCATGTCTAGGATACCACATACCTAGGATTTGAGTGCCTAATAGGCATCTAAGAATTTTCTTAATGACAGTTATATGAGATTCTTTGGGATCACCCTAAAATCTAGCACATATACATACACTAAACTTATATCAGGTCTACTTATAGTAAAATAAAGAAGTGATTCAATTATCCATCTGTATTTATTTTAATCAAATAATTTTCCATTAGGGCCTTGTATAATTGAATAGTAGAGCTCATGAGAGTATTGATTGCTTTAGCATTATCTATCTTATATTTTTAAGGAATGTGCTTAGCCTTTTATACCAAGCTCTAGTGCTTGCTTAAATCAAATGATTTTTATTTGTTGACCAAATAATGTATCATTAATATACATATGAATAATAAAAAGATCTTCTCTTTCTTTCTTTAGGAATAGGGTGGTGTCTACACTATTCTTAACAAAGCTTTTATCTAGAAGGAATGTGCTCAGCCTTTTATACCAAGCTCTAGTGCTTGCTTCAATCTATATAATGTCTTTTTAAATTTAAATATATGATTGAGAAATTGATAATCCTCAAAACCTGGGATTGCTCAATATGCACATCTTCTTTAATCACTCAATTTAGAAATGTACTCCAAACATCCATTTGATACAAATTGAGTCCTCTAAAGCAAACAAATGCTAGTAGCACTCTAATGGCTTCTAGTCTAGCCATAAAGGAAAATGTCTCCTCAAAATTAATTTCTTCAATCTGATTGTACCCTTAGCTACAATCTTGCCTTATTCCAAACCGCTATACTAGAGTCATTCATTTTATTCTTGAAAACCCACTTCGTTCCGATAACACTCTAATTTTTAGGTCTCCTGACCAGTTCCCATACATCATTCTTAACAAATTAATTTAGTTCTTCTTGTATTGTTAATATCCATAATTCATTGACTAGGGCTTTATTTTTATTGGTGGGTTCTACAATTGAGAAAAATGTTAAGTAATTAACCTCCTTTCTAAGTTCATGTCTAGTTTTAATACCCTAAGATGTGTCTCTTAGGATAAGTTCCCTAGGTTGACTAGATGGGTATCTCCATTCTCTAAACAAAGGCTCCTAAGATTCTACTTTATACCCTAGGTCAATGGATTCTATCCCTTGAGTAATCTTTACTTCTTCTTCCTCTAACCTAGGCTCAAAGGTTTTATCTGATTCATAAAATAAGACATGGGTAGACTTTTTACTATTAAGACCCTCTTATTAAAAATTATATATGCTTTACCTATAGATGAATATCCTAAGAAGACTCCTTCATCAGATTGGGGATCAAACTTCCCTAGAGGTGATTTTCCATTAATTAGGACAAAACATCTACAACTAAAGACATGCAAGTAAGATAGGTTGAGTGTCCTACCCTTAAGGAGTCAAGCAATATTTATTATTTCTACCCAAAAGTATCTAGGGAGATAATATTCAGCTAACATATCCCTAGTAGCTTATACTAAAGTTCTATTTTTCCTTTCAACTATTTTATTATGTTGAGGGGTCCTAGGGGCCAAAACGTTATGCTCTATCCCTATGTCCTAATAAAAGGATTTGGGAATCCAAGTGAATTTGGGTTCCACCTTATGCCTTGATGAATGACTTGTATGCATGCTATGTTGTGGTGCATGTGATTTGGGTCTCTACATTAGATGTATCCTATGGTGTATTGTACAAGTTCGAGGTATGCGACTTAACATGCCAAAAGAATGACACCTAACATTAGGAAAAGGATTTACTAATCTTCGTGGGGTGTGCTTCCACTTCATAGGGGTATATGATACATGCAATGATGTGGGGTTATACCAATGTGTTAGAGTAGGTGGTGTTATATTTTATTCAAATTCAAGTATTTTTTATCTTAAGAATTGATTGGCACTTTCAAGACTTATAACTTCTAGTTTTAATGCATACTCATTGCTATCTAGTTCAGATGCACATATTTCTAGTTGTTTGAATGAATATTATATCTCAATATGCTTAACTTTTCAAGATTCATATGCATTAGTTAGATCAATATGTTTCTTATTTAATGCATCAAATTCATCAAGTAAAGACATGTGATTACTATCTAAAGTAGAAAGCTCAACTATTAGATAATCATGCTCTTTTTGTAAATTATAAAAGTCAGTGTTTAAGCTAGCATTTATCTTTTTGAGCTTCTTATATGAATCATGAATTTTTTAGATATAATAAAAATTCATCATAAGATAGCTGACATATCTCATCTAGATCTGACCGATCAATATTATCATTAGTCATAAGACACATATTTGTTACCTCCTCCTTTGCTTTATATTTTGATGATTCTAAGGTGAAGTCTGTCCAAAATGCTTTATTTATTCGTTGCTTCCTCTTTCTAAACTTTCTCTTCTCTTTACCCTTCATCTTGATTGAGTGAGTTATAAGGTTAAGGTAATTAGTTCAGTAGGTGGCCTGGTTTCCTACATTCAAAACAAATTGTGTCAAATGAAACTTTAAAATTTCTAATATTCTTACCTTTTCTCCATTATTGTTTTGATGAAGATTCTGCTTTCTCCTCAGAAAATTCTTGAACTGACGGGTCATCAAAGCAATATCATTATCCTCCTCAACTATAGAGCTATAATTGTCTTAGTCATTTGCTTTTAAGGCCACAATCTTCTCTTTTTTCTTGTCACCAACATCAAGTAGCCTTTGACTAACATCTTGCTCGTAGATGATTAGCGAGCCAAGCAAGTTATTAATCGAATACATATTTAAATCTTTGGATTTAGAAATTACACTGACCTTAACATTATAAGCACTATGTAAGCAATGTAAAATCTTGTTAACTTTTTCAACATTTGAAGTTCTCTACCTAATTCATAAGGGATGTTGCTTGTGTGTGAACCAAGTGTACATTTCAGATATAGTCTCACTATATTTCATGCAAAATAGTTCACAGTCAAGCACTAGAATATTCAACCTAGACTATTTGACTTCACTAATTCCCTTATATGTGATGCATAATCTATCTCATACTTTATTTCCCATAGTATATATAGACACTCTCATATTATCTTCATATTTCAAAGTACAAAAAAAGCATTTCAAGCATTTTACATTTAATTAAGCAAGCTCTTTAACCTCTTGACTCTATTCAATAAATGAGACATCAATTTTGGCTCCATTAACTATGCAAGATGAAAATAAATAACCGGTTTGAATCATATAACAAATTCTAAAATCAATAGATTGCTGAAAAATATACATGCAAATTTTCCAAAAATCAAAAGTAATATTTTCAAACAGTGGTGGATGGGTTATAGAATAAGCTTCCGTAATATTTTTATTACCAAAATGTGCAATAAGATCTTTACTTAGGGATTTTCAAATCATGAATTATAAGACCCTCTCTAATTTCAATTGAAAGTTTAATGTAGGACATTTATCCTAGGTGAACTATCCTAGGCGCATCAAGAAGGGGGAGGGGGTGAATTCGTAGTTTTAAAAAAGCTTACTGTAAAATACAAACTTATGTTTTAACTTTCATATTTTTAATAAATTTGAAATATCAACAATTATCACCAAATGTGGAAGAAAATTTTTGCAATGAGAATTTAATTATGATGATGATTGATATATTAAACCAATATATTATTAACTATATAATTTCTATCATACAATCTCTAGTAAAATAAAAAATGTAGAAAAGTAAATCACGAAAAATGAAAATCTAGAAAGAACATGCCAGAAATTTTATATTGGTTTGGTCAAACAATGACCTATGTCCACTCCTCGGAGTCCTCTTCGAGTATTGAAATAAACTTTAGTGTCTCTCCTTTAGCCCTCATAGCTAAATGAAGAATCTCTTACAATCTTTTCACCAACTCGATGCGACAGAGAACCTTGAACTCCTTTTTCACCATCCTGGTGAAGGCATGGAACCTCGACCTCCTTTTTCTCCCTACTGGTGAAGGCAAAGAACCTCAACGGTCTTCAAGCTGATGGTCTTCTTTCAAGAGCCACTCAAGAAACCTAGTAAGAAACCCAGAGGAAGTAAGGAAAGACACTTACTCATAGCAACCATGTGAACCCCTCATACTACTTAACCCTCACACACAAGCTCTCCCTTTGTTCTCCCCAAAGCTCTCCAAGATTTCTTTTCCAAACTCTCTCTTTGGAACACTCAGTAGTCAAAAGACTTGAAATAAGTCTATTTAGAGAGATTAAATTCAAGGCTTTATAAAAAGCCCTAAAATTCAATTCTATCGATACTATAGTACGATCCAAGATTGTATGGTGCGATTAGTTCAAATAAGTACTACACGAAGTGTAAGGCGTTGTACGATCAGTTCAAGAAATTGAGATGATCATCTAGTATGATTTTAGCATCATCAAGTATAATTAATTCAAAGGACTAGGATTATCGTCCCATATGATTGTCGATTATTAAATATCATCCCATGCAATGATCAAGTCGTACATCATGATTAGGTCCAATCATCCTATATGATATGACTGGATCAATTAATCTAAAATTGTTTCCTAATTATAGGATTAATTTAGGTAAGATTTAATTATATCATCCGATATGATACCTATCGTACTATACAATTAGCATAAATTTTGAATTTTAAAATATTGCCAAAATTTTGATTGTCGTCTGAGATATTGATTTTAACTAATCATCGTGTACATTCTGTATAATACCGTACGATTAGTTCAAATGGATTTAATTATCATAATTAGCCATTTTAATGATTTTTTGAATATTTGATCATATAGTATAATATGGACCGTACAATACAATTAGTTCAGATAATTATACTCCTAATCTTCTTACTGTCTCACTCCCTTGAGTATGTGTGTGTGTGTGATCGTCAAATTTAGCATCCACCAAATACATGATACGACTCAAGAAATACAAAAATGAATAAAAGCAAAAAAATAGACTCTTTAGGGCACTTAACCCTATTCTACCTAGTCATGAGCTGATCAATTTGCACAGTATATGATGGATTTGAAATGTTAGTGCACAAGAAAACATATATGCAATAATAATAATAACAAGAGATTACATAGTAAGGAATCCAATAATATTTATTTTCATCAAAATCACAAGACTCGGATCCAGATTTGCAACATCTTTTGCCTCCAGCTATTTTACAAACAGATAGGAGAGTTTGTATAGCTAACATGTGGATAACTTGATAGTAGAGCTAGAAAATATATGAAAATCACAAGCGCGCATCAGAATTCAGATACTGTATTAGTTTCAGAGTTTGAGAGAGCATATTGGTGGAATTCAACTCGCGCCTGCATTGACTGAGAAAGAGAGCGAGGATGCATATTTTTCTTAGATTGTATGTGTAGAGGATCTTGATGTATTTTACTTATATATATATATATATATATATATATATATATATATATATATATATATATATATATATATATATATATATATATATATATATATATATATATATATATATATATATATATATATATATATATATATATATATAATAACAATGTTTACAATATCAATATTGTAATAATTATAGAACAATTGAAATATAATTGTTTATTTGAACAGTTGGTTTTTGATTGAACAAAATTGTGTTTATATGTTTCTTTTAGCATTGTTTGTTGAAATATTAGCATTATTAATTACTTCTTTTAAACAACTTGGATTTTTATTGTTGAAAAGATCAATTACTTATTGTAGGTGCTATTTTTTATTAATGCTACAGGTTTTCGACGGATTTGCGAGAAAAACTACAACCATAGAAACGACACCCTTGTACCATAGTTTATGATGGCGCAAATTACGACGGATTTACAACTGTATTTCTGTCACAATTTACGACGACAATTCTGTCGCAGCATGAAGTAGACATTTTGCCGCGTATCCATCGCAAATTTGTCGTAATTTGCGACAGAATTTGATTAAAGGAGCTAAAATGTAGGCACCGTTCTCTCATAATCAATTCAGTCATAAATCTGCCATAATTCTTCGCAAATACGTTTGCGACGCGACTTTTACCGTCGAAAATGTTTCCGTCATAAATTCACCACAAACTAAAATTTATTACAATTTTATCTTGTTTTTCGACAGATTTGTCCGCCGTAAAAACCTTTAGTCACATCCATAGTTATTTCGAAATTGTAAAATCCATCCATTTCCTCACGCAACCTCATGACAAGTCAGCAATTCTCATAACATTGAGCTCACTTTGAAAGGTTTCTTTCATAACCATATTCACGAGCATTTTGATCATAGTTCTATCATGGTATATCTCTTTATCCAAAACTTATTTAGGACGTTTGTAAGCCCCTTTTATTACTCTTCCCAAACTTTTCTTAGGTAATGATCACATACTATAATAAGTGCCGCAAAGACTCATCAATCCTCTTTTAGGACGCCATTTCCAACTCCTTGGCATCCATCTCCTACTTAGGGGTTGTTTGGTTGCCTGAAAAAGAAATGCAGTGTAAAGTATATACAATTTAAAATAAATGTAGTGCATTATGAATACTTTGCACCTGTTTGATTGTCTACAAAATAAACGCAGGAGAACTGTTTCCCTTGTTTGGTTAGTAGATCTAGAGTAAAGTAAAATCGATTTTTTTTTTAATAATTTGAAAGAAACTATGGAAACTCATACATCCATATGTTAGTATACCTTTTTAGCACAATTTTCTTATTACTAAATAGTTTTTGAACTTAATTCTTGTTTCTTTTTTGACTAAAGCTTCGTTTGAGACAATTTTCTTATTGCTTTCTAAAACACCTTTTTAGCACAAATAATTCTTGAACTTAAAATTTTTATATTATAAACCTGCTTTAGAAAGCAGGGAAAAAATCGTCCAAAATGAATGGTAAAACTTTATTTATTATTCAAAATCAAGGGTTTGGATCTAAAAGGCTGAGATTGAAATAAATTTTTAGGAGGATTTTGGATATATAAATCAAATTTAATAGAATGAATTTTGATTTCAATTGATCGAGTTGATTTGAGTTTAGTTCAGAGTTGAATTGAAATTGGATTGAATTGATTTTGATTTGAATTGAGTGATAGGCTCGAGTCGATGCTACGTCAGTGGGTGTCCACCTAAGGGGAATCCTATGGGTGACGTCTACATTAGGCTATGAAGACCTAGGTGCTAGAGTCGATTCCGAGGAAATTGACCTCGAATAATGAGGTCAACAGTTGTCATCAATTAAAGCATGATCTTTCTTAAGGATTTTATATTCCTTTTGTAATTCTTGAAATTCTAAGCTCATACTAGTATGCATTTTCCTTAACTTTCTATATGCATTATGCATGGGTTCAGAAACTTTAAAAAGTTCATTGTAAGTCAAGTCACATACCTCTTCTTGATCTGACTGATCAAGATTATCGGCCATTAAGATTAGATTAGTGACTTCCTCTTCCTTTCAGTTTCTGATGAGTCTGAAGCTGAGTCCACCCAAAAAGCTATTTGGAATTTCCTCTTGCTCTTCCTCACAATTGGTTTATAAAAAACATGCCAACATTGCATTAAAATCTGAAAACATAAAGTGCATATGAAAACAATATCCTAAAAAAGTGCGGCATGATTGTTATACCTTACCCTTAGCATCCATTGCGACTTTATCAGTGCTCGGCCAAGCCAAACTTATTGAACAGTTGTTCACCTTTTCCTCGTCAAATGGATGGGATAGTTTCCTTTTATGTCTTGGGGGAGGGATTTCTATGCCGCAATGGTAGCCCTGTATTTATATCAACCAACAGTTTACCGGCAACCCACACAAATGGATCATCCTTCCAAAAGATTCAAATACCGGCTGAAAGCCACACAGCACCGTCACTATAGGATACTTAAGAAAAATATTCATTTTTTTTTCTTTTTTCACCTTCTTTTGTAACTTTTCTTCTTCATTCCCTATTCTCATCAACCATCCGAGCTTCTTCTCTCCTTCAGTAAAGAGATTGAAGCCAAACTTGCTTTCAAGAACCTCTTCTGCGGAAGGTCGGCGGCGTGACTTCAGATCCTACAGGAACAACGTCGCAGGAGAGAAGAACCTCTTCTGCAGAAAGCCCCACGCGAACCAGTGAAGCCGAAGAAGAAAGCCCTACCTCACGCGAACGACAACGAAGAGGAAAGCCCTACCTCCATTAAATTGAAGATCCGTGAGGGTAAATTGATGATCTGGAAAGGAAGGTAATGCTGTTCTGCAAGTTTTCTCCTCTCTCGTGCGAGGCTGGTTCGCGAGAGAGTTTTAGGAACCCGCTCGATTTGTGCGGGTTTTGAAGTCACGCAAAAGGCATGTCGCAATACACCGGTAATGCTGCCAAGGAATTATTTTTGTTCTCCTTAAAATCAACCAAACAATTTAATTTACAAAATACATGTAAATTAATTACATTACACTCCTAATTCTGCATACCAAACATCCCCTTAATTAAGAATTCCATCTCCATATCATATCTACAGTTGATAAACTTTTATATCTCTTTCATTGCCATAAATAAAAGCAAAACACATTAATATTTGAGTGTTCTTGGTTATTGAACTGGAGTTATGATTAATCATAATGGTTTGTCTTCGCAAGAAATGTCAAACTCAAAGTAAAATAAATTACTATTAAATCTAACTAGCAAATATCAGGAATATTTAGAACACGTCTCAATCCGTCTTTCATTAGTTGTCATGCAAATGATTGAATTCTATCCCTCAGGGTAATACAACCCACCCCATATGAGGAGAAATTATTACTTGCGGTGTTCAGATGTAGAGTTATGCCCCGACTTCAATGAAATATTCACACGTGAACAAAATATAAATTTTTATTTTATTGCGGATTTATTGCTTATTTACTCAATAAATACTCAGTAAATATGCAAAGACCAGAAACAACTTTACGCCCGGACTCTGCATGTAATAATTTCTCCCACATGAGGCATCTTTGAAAGTCCACGGCTCTTAGTGTGCATCCCTTATCACACACCAAGGAGGACTAGTTGGTCCAATTTAGGCAAGTTCAGCCTTAGGAAAGTGGTTTATGGAAAATTTCATGTAATTGGAATTACTGCAATGAGACAATATTTTTTCAATTATTTTTATACAATTTGGTGCTCATTCTACCCATCCATTTAATTAATTTTTAAGGAAAATTTTATGGTTAAATAAATATGTTTTGAATCACCAAATATCCAGTAGTCACAACTAATTTAATGTTGTTCTTACGAGTGTTTTGCTTATAAACGTGAAACCATAAAAGATGTATAAATACTTCATGAAATATTTTTTTCATATATATTAGTATCTATTTGGAATGACTGCAAAATTTTATAAATTTTAGTTTTGAAGTTGTTGAGGAAAAACAACTTCGTTACTATAGTGCATTAAAGTAACTTTCCACCATATAATTTTTTTAAAAATTGTAAGAAAATAGTAATCAAATGAAATTATAGTTTGTTGAAACTTGTTGAATATGAGTTAAGTTGTTAGACTTAAGCTTGTCCCAAAGGCTAACCAAGAAGGGGGGTGAATTGACACTTTTTTAAAAAAATGCCTCTTATTGGAATTTAAAAGTTCGAAACCGATATAACAAACTTGAGCAGGTTGTTTTTAGAATTTTTTAAAATAATTTATCAACCACATAAAAATAAAATGACCGAAATTAAAAAACAGAAATAAAAAGACACAAAGATTTATAGTGGTTCATTCAAACACGACCTACATCAACTCCATGAAGTCTCCCACTTAAGGTATTGCACTATTACCACTAGTGTCTCTCCATTTGACCCCATAGCAAGGCGGAGAAGCCTTCACAAAACTCTCTTCCACCACTACCCGGTGTGGCAGAGTACCATCATCCTTTTACACTCTCCAAGTGTCGGCAGAGAATCATCGGCTGTTCACACTCTCTAATTGTAGGCAAAGAACCTTCATCCTTTCACACTCTCTAAGTGTAGGCAGAGAACTTTTGGCTATTCACACTTCTCAAGTGTCGGCAGAGAACCAGATCTTCTTGAAAGATCTTCACAATAGAAATCTAGAAGGGCAAGAAAAAAGAGTGAAATAAACACAAAGTACACATATAGATCCTTACCCTTGAGTAACCAAGTGAACCTTTCACGCTCCAATAGAAAGAAATCTCTTTCAAACACTCTCTCTTACTCTCTCCTTCAGTTTTCCTTTACCATTCACAAATATCAAGTGACAAAAAGATTAAATGATAGTGTTAAGTGGACCTTATACAGAAAAGATACAAAAAACCATCCAAAAAACTGCATTTTTATAAATTTGACCGTCCACGATCATCCTGTACGATCAAATTTCGTACGTACGAAAATTTCAAAAACTATTGCGTATGAATTCATTGTGAATTGGTAAGAACTATATTCGTACTCGATCATCGTTTGTACGAAATATGTTCATCCGGTCCGAATAGAAATTTTTAAAGCACGTATATACGAACATCTGGAAGAAAACACAACAGAGCCCATCGTCCCACTACGATTGAAAAATATCATCCGTATAAATAGCGTTAGAGGACAAACCAGAGAAGATCGTCCCGGTACGAACTAAAGATATCATTCGTACAAACTGTGTATTTGCCAAAACCAGAGAAGACGTCTTAGAATGAACTAAAGATATCATCTGAACGAATAATGTATTTGCTAAATCCAGAGAATATCATCCTGGGATGAACGAGACGTATCATTTGGATGAACAGTGTATTTGTCAAATCCAGAGAAGATCATCCTAGGACGGACGAGACATATCGTCTGGACAAACAGTTTATTTAGCAAATCCAGAGAAGATCGTCCTGGGATGAACGAGACATATCGTCTGGATGAACAGTGTATTTGCCAAATCCAGAGAAGATCATCCTGGGATGAACGAGACATATCGTCTAGATGAACAGCTCATTTGGCAAATCCAGAGAAAATCGTCCTGGGACGAATGTAAAATATCATCTGTACGAACTTCACATTTGGCAAAAACAAAGAAGATCGTCTTGGAATGAACATAAAATATCATCCGTATGATCTATACTTAGAAATTTTTTGTCATTTTCTATTCATTCCATTGCTCATTGGGGAATATAAACTGATTAGATCATCTCATATGAATAAGTATCATACATAATGATCAATTAAAAATGTGAATTTTAAAAACTTTTCCCCCGGTTTTTGTGTGCTAAGTTACTCAATTACAATCACACTCTCTTAGACTCAATAAAATAAAAAATACATACTGCAATTTACAAAACACTCTAAGCTGATCTTGATTTGAAGTCTTCAACAATCTGGAGTATAATTTCCCTGAAATGTTAGTACACATAAGAGAAAAAATAATTCTTCAAAAATGTGTTAGGAGAAAATACTTAATCAAAATAATAATATTTGAAATCATCAAAAACATACAGGTTGCAAGAATGTCAAACATGCAAAGCTAAGTAGCAACTATCTCAACACTCTCCCCCTTCTTGATGATGACAAAATAATTATTATTTGAGTACAATTAAAAATCCTAAATTTCTCTTTAACTTCCCCTGAATGAATAAGCATGTGAATATAATGAGTTTTATATTATGAAGAGTTCGATTTTTTTTTTTAAATTTTAAGTTTTTATCATACAAAGCCCTAAACAAAAACACAATCAAACACTACAAACAAAGCAAAGAACAAAGAATAAAACACAATCAATCGAATGCAAAACTAAAAAACATAAAAACAAAAAAGTTCAAATAATAGTTATCCTCCTTTTTTATAACAGCAAAAAGAGAAGAAGAAAAAGATAACAAAAATGTAAGAAGTCATATGAAAAGCCTTTAATAATTGATACTAAAAGAGATGTATTTATAATTGCAATAACAAGATTAATGTTCATTAAAGAAAAATAAAGATTCATATCATTTAAGTTAAGATATAACAAAGACAAGATAAATATATTAAGGTCATAAATCAGTATAAACAATGGGTTAAGGAAAATTATTATGAAATTCATGAAATAAAAATTAATCAAAGTCAAGTTCCAATACAAATGATAATTGAACATTACATTGATTTGAAATTGAAGATTAAAAGATAGATGAAAGAACATATACTTGTGGCGATATTAAGCATATTTTTAATATTTGTGCCACATTTTGTGCATCTTTTTATAATTGGGCTAATTTTGTGACTCTTTTCAATTTGCGAACTATTACGCATTCTTTCGATTTTTGTACCTTTCTATATTTTTAAATTTTTTAAGTTGTTCTTTCCAAAATCAATAATCAAAAAGCTCAAAATTTTCTAAGTATAATGATAATTATTTAAAAGAGAAATAAACAATAATAAGACATCAGGATTATAATAATAATATTAAAATTTTGTATGCCTAAAAAGAGCATGAGATTGATAGTCCTTAACTTTATCGAGTTATAAGATAACTTAAATTTTTAAAAAGTTAGATTTTTAAATGAATTTAAAATTTTTATTGTTTTCAAATTATATCACTTTTAGATCAATTAAATCAAGATAATCATATAGGCTAACAAATATTTCCAAAAGAGATCAAAATCAACTAAAACAAGACAAGATAGATTTTATTGAGATCAAGATAAAAGATAATAAATTGGAGCACAGATGATATCAATTCCCAAAGATTCATTAAACATAAAAATAAAAACTAAAGACAGCCAAAACACTTGAAACATCATCACATCACATCATCAGAACTGGCAAATAAAATCACAAAAGAAGCACATCTATCATTCTGAGGGGCCTTGGTCTGGAGGAGGTGGTTGGTTGAAGAGATTAAAATAGCTATTCATCATAGCTATGTTCGTGTTGACCGAGTTGAATTGACCTCGTATCTAGCTCATATCCTGCTGATATTGAAAATCTTACTACTGGGAGATGAGTTTCAATTTGAACAAAATGTGATCAAAGTGGCTCTCAAGATGATCAAAGTGCTGGACCATCTCCTGAAAGTTTGGTCCAATAGTAGGTGCAGGTTCTCTCCTTTCTCCCTTAGAGTCGTCTCTTTCTAGATGTGCATCTTTAACAAAGATTGCTCGGAATGAAGCATCATTATAGTAGATAGGCTCTTCTAGATGTTGAATAGGATGAACTAGACCATACTTCTTTTCAAGAATGTATGTCACAAAGTGTCCTAAGGCTATATTCTTCTTTCTCTTATGGGAGATATGGCCAATCTCAAAAAGTCCATACATGTAATCAATGATCAGTTGGGCTTCGTCTATTGGTTGGCCAGTCATATTCAGGTATGTTACAATGGAAAGAAGATGAGTAATATTTATTCGATTACCAACTTTAGAAATTATAGAAGTCCGAAGAACATGCTGGAAGATCCGGACATTTTGGTTAAGTGTGGACACCGTAGGCAAATGGCATACTTCTCTAATCCCTCTAATAACTTGGTTTATTGCAGTCCAGTCGTAGTCAGAGGCAGAGGTCAAGGTATGGGCTCTAATCCCTTGATTCCTTAAATTTAAGAATTTCCTCAAATCCTCATTGGTTATTTCTACCATCTTTTTCAAAACATAGGAATTAATCCTACTCTGGTCAGTATTGAAAGTCATGTTTGCAAGGAAATAGTGGAATGTGTCCTTGTTGTAGGAATGAATTAAGGACAAAATAAAAGCAAATTAGGTCGAAGTAAAAAGGTGCATGACTTGAAAGTTAATGTTCTCCTAGAGAAGAACTCTAGAATGGGTGATTTTAGCGGAAACAAACCTAGGAAAATATTCTTTACTTGTTTTGGTCAAGAAATTTTCTTCGGGATTTCTAGAGGAAGGTCCCCTAGTCAACTCCTTAGCCGCTTTACTTCTTTTGCTAAAGCTTGCTATTTGACAGATTTGGAAAGATGAGAGGGTTTGGAAAGGCTTTTGAAGTGTATAAAATTAGAGTTTTAAAGCCTTCTATTTAAATAAAAATGGTCTTTCGTACGTACGAAAAGGATTTCGCATCATACAATGCTTGAGTTCGTACGTACAAAATAAAATTTTGTATATACGAATGAATGCTAAAATAAAATGACTTTTTATAATCATGCAAGTTATGAGGTGTCCTTTTGTACAGCCTTTTTGACCAAACAATCGTACAGATGAATAGGTGTTCGTCCGAGACGATCAGTTATTTAAGATCATTTTTATGACGATTTGAAATGTCCCCCACTCAGAATGCCACATGTTTGTATGTATGAACGCAAGGTTCATATGTACGATCCAAAATAAAAATTGCTTATGTCCGTATAACCATCTATATGCGTATATATGAATGAATACACGTCATCTATACGATCTGGGGATCATACAGATAAACTATAATGAAAACTGAAAAACTATACGCATTATGTTCTACCCAACGATCGATATGCTACAAAATTCGTCCTATATGAAATGAATTTTGTACGTTACAAATAGAACACTTATAAAATTTTGGGCGATCGATCAAAATAATGAAATCTGATGTGAAAAACATTTCAAACACACAAAATATAAAAAAAATAGGAACAAACATAGATATGCACATAAAAATAAAAAAAAATAGTAAAACACATATCAAAGTTACAAAAAATTTTCATTAAGCATTTAGGTCAATCACACCTAGCCTTGTTCTTAATGTACTAAAAGTGTCAAAGGCTAATGGTTTGTAATATTGTCTGCAAGTTAATTTTCAGTTGAAACATGATTTAATTCAATTTTTCCTTTGGATACATGATCTCTTATGAAATGATGCATGATGTTAATATGTTTAGTTCTTGAATGTTGAATAAGATTTTTTGAAATGCAAATGGCACTAGTGTTATCATAATAAATGGGAATTATGCCTATTGTTAATCCTAAATCAATTAACTGTTATTTCAACCAAAGTACTTGTGCCACATAACTTTCTAAAGCATTGTATTCAACTTCAGTAGTAGATAAGGCTACATAATTCTATTTTCTATTAGACGAAGAGATTAAAGAATTTCCAATAAATTGACATGTTCCAGAAGTACTATTTCTATTAACCCTATAACTTATAAAGTCTGAATCTGAATATCCAATTATTTCAAATGAATAGCTAAACTTAAGATACCAAATCCCTAAGTTTTGAGTTTTCAAGAGATATCTCAAAATCCTTTTTATTACTATGAAATATGATTCTTTTGGATCTGATTGAAATTTTGCACACAAACAAACACTAAATATAATATCAAGTCTGCTAGCAATTAAGAAAAAGTAAAGATTCAATAATTCCTCTAAATTTCTTTTGATCAACAGATTTTCTATTTGGATCCTCATCCAACTGAACTGAGGAACCCATAGGTGTTTTAATAGGTTTAGCATTGTTCATTTCATACTTTTTGAGGATGTCCTTAACATACTTCGACTGACTAAGAAATGTAACCTCCTTAATTTGCTTAATGCTAAAATCTAGAAAGTAACTCAAATCTCCAGTAGACTCATCTCAAATTCACTACTCATTATTTTAGAAAAATTTTCACAAATATTTTTTTTATAGATCCAAAAATGACATCATCAATATAAATTTGTACAATGAGAATATTCTCTCATAATTTCTTCAAAAAGAGAGTTGCGTCCACACTTTCTTTTTCAAAAGATCTCTCAAGTAGAAAGGTGCTCAACCTCTCATACCAAGCCTAGGTGTATATTTCAACTAGTATAAAGCCTTTTTCAATTTGAAAATATGATTTAGGTATTTTGAATTTTTAAAGCCTGGAGGTTGTTCAACATTAACATTCTCTTGAATTATCCCATTCAAAAAGGTACTTTTAGCATCCATTTAATATAATGTAAATCCTCTAAAATAGGTAAAGGCTAATAAAATCTTAATTGCTTCAAGTCTAGCTACAGGAGCAAAAGACTCCTTAAAATCAATCCCTTCAATCTGATTATACCCCTTAGCCATCAATCTAGCCTTATTTCTAATGACTACTTATGAATCATTCATTTTGTTTTTAAATACCCACTTAATCCTAACTATACTTAGATCCTTTGGCCTTGTAATTAATTCCTAAACTTTATTTCTTATAAATTGATTTAATTCTTCTTGCATTGTCAAAATTCATCCAAAAGTACTTGATCAATATTTGTGGGTTCTATAATAGAAATAAAGGCTAAATGATTACTTCTTTGTTCAGTCCACACCTAGTCCTAACACAGGTTTACCTATAATCAATTCCTTTGGGTGGTTTTTAGAAAATCTCAAATCTCTAGGCAACGGGATTTCAATCTCCAAATTTTCATCCAAATTAATTTTATTTATATTTTGGGAGTTAATTTATATCTCATCTTCTTAAACAATCGGCTCTTCAAAAATTTCAGATTTATTAAATACAACTTGTGTGGTCTCCTTAATTACCAAAGTTTTTTTATTGAATACCCTATAAGATTTTCTAACACTAGAGCATCCAAGAAAAATTTATTCATCAGATTTTGGATCAAATTTTTCTAAGATAGATTTTTCATTATTATGTATAAACACCTTGCATCTAAAAATATGCAAATATGACAAATTAGATTTTTTCCCCCCTTAAGTAACCTATAGGGTATTTTTTTTTTTAATTTGATATGATGTTCACTTTATTCAGAACATAACAAGTCGTGCTAACCGCTTCAGCCCAAAAATATTTATGAAGTGAATATTCTGCCAACATGGCTCGAGCGGCTTCTATTTATGTTATATTCTTTCTTTCGACTATCCCATTCTACTAAGGGGTTCTAATTGCAAAAAAATTATGATAAATCCCTTTCTCCTTATAAAAATTCTCAAAATTCTCATTTTCAAATTCTCCACTGTGATCACTTTGAATCGTCAAAATCTCAATCTTAGTTTCCTCTGAATCCAAGTCAAAAAATCTCTAAACTCATTAAATGATTCACTCTTATGATATAAAAATTTAACCCATGTAAATTTTTAAAAATCATCTACTATCATAAATCTGTATACATTTCCTCCTAGACTCACAATTCCAACTAGTCCTAAAAGATTCATATACAAAATTTTCAATGGTTTACTAGTTCTAAGATCCTTATTGGACTGAAAAGAGGGCTTTACCTGTTTTCCTAGTTGACAAGGATCACAAAGGTGGTCCTTAGTAAAGTCTAGTTTTAGTATACCTCTCACTAAGTTCTTTTGAGTAATTCTCCTTAGATTTTTCATGCTAGAGTGAAAGTCTCCTATGCCAAAGCCATAACTCATCAAAAATTATTTTCAAATAAAAAGAAGTAGGAGTTTTGATATAATTTAAATATAGCATATAAACATTATTTACCCTTAAACCATCCAAAACATCAATACCATTTAGGATTAATATGCAGCTAGTAGGAAAAAAATTTGACATTGTATCCTTTATCACATAGTTTGCTTATATTTAAAAGATTATGCTTTAATCCTTCAACTAGTAGCACATTCTCAATAAAAAAGTTCTCAAGATTTTTGATCATACTTGATCCAACCACCTTCCTTATGGTATTATCTCCAAGTGTAACCCTGCCTCCACTTCTAGCTTCCAGCGATATAAATTGCTTAGTATCTCCAGTCATATGCCTTGAGCAATCATTGTATATGTACCATATACTCTCACGAGGCCTTGTATAAGAGCGTGCTTGCAAAATCATCAAACATTAGACCTAGGAACCCAAATAAGTTTGGGTTTATCTTTTGACAAATTATAAAAAGATGCATGCATGATATATGTAGGTTTATGCATCTTAGGCTTCCACATCAAATGAGTTTTTTTATCCAATGCATATGTGTGTGCTATATGTCCAATCAATTCATAACTATAATATTTAACTCCAAGAAATGAATTTCTCAATATTTTATAACTACTCTGTCTCTTCCTAACTTGTATAAATTTTAGATACAAAATATGATTTGTAAAATCTTCAAGTATTGGGGGGTTCCTATTTTCCTTGAGAGCTTTTACTTTCAACTTTAAATAAATGTTCAAATCTTCTAGGACATGCTTATCAAAATTCAAGTAATGCTCTCTACTCTCAGAATCATCCTTAAATTTCTTAAATTCTTTTTCCAGTTTTGTATAGGATGATTTTAACATATTGTTCTCCTTATTCAAGTTATCGAATTCATTAAGTAAGCTCATGTGGTTGCTATCAATTAATGCATGATCTTTTCTAAGGATCTCGTGTTCTTTTTGTAATTCTTAAAATTCTAGGTTAATACTAACATGCATTTTCTTTAGCTTCCTATATGCATCATGTATTCTTTCAGAGATTTCAAAGAGTTCAGCATAAGTTAAGTCACATATCTCTTCTTGATCTAATAAATTAAGATTATCAGCCATCAAGCACAGATTGGTGACTTCTTCTTCCTTTTCAATCTCTGACGAGTCCGAAGCTGAGTCCGCCCAGAAAGCTCTTTGGAATTTATTCTTGCCCTTATTCATAGTTGGTTTCTCCTCTACCTTCTCCTTGTTAGGAGTGACTTTGAGTTTTGGGCACTCTGACTTCACATGTCTAGGTTTCCTGCACTCATAGCAAATCACATCATTAGAAACCTCAACATTCTTATTGAACTTACCTCTATTCCAATGTTGGCATTTCTTCTGCTTCCTCTTCAGAAAGCTTCTAAATTGCCTAGTCATTAAGGCAATATCATCCTCATCCTCAGCATCAGGTACAGATAGATCACTCTCCGACTCCTCCACCTTTAGTGTAATGTTCTTCTCCTTTCGTGGCTCTCCTGCATCAATCTTTCATTGACTCACTCCTTGCTCTTAAGCAATTAGTGATCCAAGAAGATTATCAATAAAATATACATTTAAGTCTTTAGACTCTATAATTGCAGTTATCTTAGCATCATATGTAATAAGCAAACAATAAAATATCTTATTAACTATTTCAACGTTGGTTAGTTCTTTACCCAATGCATGTAAAGATGTGACTATTTGTGTGAATCTTGTATATATGTCAGAAATATATTCATTGGGTTTCATGCAAAATAATTCATAATTATGCAACAAGATATTAAGTATGCCTTGTTTAACTTCGTTAGTCCATTTCATAGGTTATACAAAGTCTATCTCATATGTCCTTTCTACTTTTGCAAGTGGAAATCTTCATATAATCTTTAGATTTAAGTGCATAAAATAAACTGTTCAAACATTTAGCATTAAGTTTGCTAGTTCATATTGTTCTACAGTCCCGTCTGCAAAGGGAATTTTAACTCTAACTCCGTCAACTAATCTAGTTCGTTTTATATACCCTTCTTGAACTAAGACCCACATATAATAGTCTAATGACTGTAAAAATGTTGATATGCATGTTTTCTAAAATTCAAAAGGAATATTGTTAAACAAGGGAGGTCTAGTTATAGAGTAACCTTCTGGTATGTTCCAATTTCCAAATGTAACCATGTTCGTTAATCAAAAAGTAGTCTAAACTTATAATTTTGAAACAAAGCTCTGATACCACTTTTTGAAACTTATTGAATATGAGTTAGGTTGTTAGACCCAAGCTTATGTCCCAAAGGCTAATCAAGAGGGGGGATAAATTGATACTTTTAAAAAATTTACCTCTTATTGGAATTTAAAAGTTTGAAACCATTATAATAAACTGAGCAGGTTGTTTTTAAAATTTTTAAAAATAAATTTTCAACCATAGAAAAATAAAATGACAGAAATTAAAGCAGTGAAAATAAAAAGACATAAAAATTTATAGTGATTCGGACAAACACGGCCTACATCCACTCCCTGAAGTCTCCCACTTTAGGTATTGCACTATTACCACTAGTGTCTCTCCTTTTGCCCCCACAGTAAGGTGGAGAAGCCTTCACAAAACTCTCTTCCACCACTACCCAGTGCGGCAGAGTACCATCGTCCTTTTACACCCTCCAAGTATCGGTAGAGAACCGTCAACTGTTCACACTCTCCAATTGTAGGCAGAGAACCTTCGTCCTTTCACACTCTCCAAGTATAGGCAGAGAACCTTCGACTATTCATACTTCTTGAGTGTTGACAGAAAATTAGATCTTCTTGAAAGATCTTCACACTAGAAATCTAGAAGGACAAGATAAAAGAGTGAAATAAACACAAAGTACACATAGAGATCCTTACCCTTGATTAACCAAGTGAACCATTCGCGCTCTAATATGAATAAATCTCTTTCAAACACTCTCTCTTACTCTCTCCTTCAGTTTCCCTTTATCATTCATTAAGACCAAGTGACAAAAAGAATAAATGACAGTCTTAAATGGACCTTATATAGAAAAGACAAAAAAAAAAAAAAAAAAAAAAAAAAAAAAAAACCATCAAGAAAATTGCATTTTTTAAAATTTCACCATCCACGATCGTCCCGTATGATCAAATTTCGTACATACAAACAGTTCAAAAACTATTGCGTACGAACTCATTGTGAATTGGTACAAATTATATTCATACCCAATCACATGTATGAAATATGTTTGTCTGGTACGACCAGAAATTTTTAAAGCACATATATACGAACGTCTGGGCAAAAACACAATAGAGCCCATCGTCATGGTACGATTGAAAACTATCGTTCGTACGAATAGCATTAGAGGACAAACCAAAGAAGATCGTCCTGGTACGAACTGAAGATATCGTCCGTACAAATTGTGTATTAGCCAAAATCAGAGAAGATCGTCTTGGGACGAACTAAAGATATCGTCTGAACGAACAATGTATTTGCCAAATCCAGAGAAGATTGTCCTGGGACGAACGAGACATATCATATGGATGAACAGTATATTTGCCAAATCCAGAGAAGACCGTCCTAGGATGAACGAGACATATCGTCTGGGTGAACAGTTCATTTATCAAATCCAGAGAAGATCGTCTTGGGACGAACGAGACATATCGTCTGGATGAACAGTGTATTTGTCAAATCCAGATAAGATCGTCCTGGGATGAACGAGACATATCGTCTGGATGAACAGTTCATTTGATAAATCCAGAGAAGATCGTCCTGGGACGAACGTAAAATATCGTTTGTACTAACTTCACACATTTGGCAAAAATAGAGAAGCGTCCTAGTACGAATGTAAAATATCGTTAGTATGATCTATACTTAATTTTTTTTTTGTCATTTTCTGTTCGTTTCATTGCTCATTAAGAAAAATAACTGATCAGATCGTCCCGTACGAATAAGTATCGTACAATAATATTAGTTAAAAAATGTGAATTTTAAAAACTCTACCCGCGGTTTGTGTGTGCTCAGTTACTCAATTACAATCACACTCTCTCAGACTCAATAAAATGGAAAATACAGACTTCAATTTACAAAACACTCTAAAGTGATCTTGATTTGAAGTCTTCAACAATCTGTAGTATGTTTTCCCTGAAATGTTAGTACATACAAGAGTAAAAATAATTCTTCCAAAATGTGTTAGGAGAAAATACTTAATCAAAATAATAATATTTGGAATCATAAAAAACATACAAGTTGCAAGAATGTCAAATGTGCAAAGCTAAGTAGCAACGATATCAACATAGTTGTTGTCTAAAAAATAAAGAAATCAAAAACTGTCCCAAATAGATGCTTACTTAAATTGTTGCATTTAAAAATTTTAAAATATAAAATATACTACATTCAATTGAACTTAATGTTAAAACTTCAACTATTATAAAAAGTTTATGTATTAAAAACTTTCAAAATTAATAAAATCATACATTTAAAGAAATTGTAGGGAAGCATAGGACGGATGGTATGCTCGGATGGTTTTACCGTGGTATCTCCTTTTATAATTTTTATGGTCACCGTGGAGTTTTGGTTCATATGGTCCCATTTAATTCACATTTTAAATGAAATTGAAATTTGTCCATTTCATCTCCTTTTTTTTTTTAAGGAATGGAACTGATTTTTTTGGCCTAACCACTAATTCTTTCCATCGTCGTTATCTTTATTTTTTTAATATATATAGAAAAAAAAAAAAAAAAAAAATATATATATATATATATATATATATATATATATATAATTTTAGAAAACCATTTAAAAAATTGAATGCCTTTCTATATAGCCATACACGCTAATTGATTTTGGTTAAAAAAAACTCGATAATTCTAATAAATTTACAGAAAGAAAAGAATTTTAATTATACATTGCCAGATATGAATAATATTACATTTACAATTAGGGGTGTCAATTCAGGTCAACGGGTCGGGTTCGGGTCGTACTCGGAACTGATCCGGCACTGTTCGGGTCAACCCGAACCCGACCCGTTTTTAAAAACGGGTCAGGTTTCCGGACCCGAACCCGACCCGACACGAATGACCCGGAATTGACCCAAAATTGCTAGTTTTCGGGTAAAAAATCGGGTCAATCTTCGTTTTTCGGGTCAATTATATTATATTATTTAAATATATATTTTACAATTTTATTATAAAATTTATAAAAAATATTTTTCATTTTTCTTATTTTAGCTAGAAATTAAAATTATTTCTATTTTGTTGCGGGCTAGAATATACGCTGCGATAGAGTTTGTAAATTCGCGTCTAAGCGTTGTATGAATATTCAGCATACAAACATAAAAGAAAATGAACACTATGATTTTTACGTGGAAAACACAAAAGAGGTAAAAAACCAAGGGGCCTCGCCCAGTTGAAAAGTTCCATTAGTGTTGTGTAAATTACAAGAAGCTGATTCGTCCCCCAAGTTAGGACGATCAGTTTACAATCAGTTTCTTCTGAATTGAAACAAAGTTACAAAGTTCTGCCAAATTCCGGCGTTTTTCGAAAATCCGGCAGAGTTCCGACGTATTTAGACGGCGGAAGAAAATTCCGATGGTGGTCGAGGAGGAGATGATTATCCTTTTCTCCTTCTCTTATTCTTCTTCTCTCTCTTAGCTTGAGTCCCCTTTGTGAAGAATGAGCGCTCTATTTATAGTTTTTCCGGAGTGGCATAGCTCGTAAATAGTCGTGAGATCAGGAGCGAATAGGGAGTGGTCGAATGGACGACCGATATTGAATCCTACGACCATTCACCGTTCGTTGGACATTTAAAGGCCTTAGTGATGTCAGAATTTGGCGATAATGGGCTCGTTGGATTTGTCTTGTCGAGCCGCTCGATTCGAGTATAAGCTCGTTAAAATCGGAGACCGTTTGGTAACTCAAATTATTATACAAGCCTTCCAACAGCACTCATTTGGGCTTGGATTGAGTTGAATTTGGTGTTGTTAGATTTGTATTTCCGAGACGCTCAGTTTGATTATAAGCTTGTTGAAATTGGAGTTCAAATGCTCTTGAATTTAATTTTTCAAGTTTTCGAATTGATTTTTTCCTCGAGAGTCGTGCCTGATCAAGATAATTTTTTGAGAATATATCATATTTTAATTTTTAAAAGTTATAAAAAATATTTTTAAAATCTAACTGTGATATTATTTGAGTCGTCATATCGTTACCGTCCGATCACGATCGTCCGATCAAATTACTTATGAGATCTACGCTACACCGTGCTGCTCGCTCACGTTTTACATTATATATATATATATATATATATATATATATATATATATATATATATATATATATATATATATATATATATATATATATATAAAGGAGTTTTTTGGCCGCGGCTGATTCGATGGTGTTGCTTTTTCTGTTGATCAAATTTTAATTTTTAAAAGTTATAAAAAATATTTTTAAAATCTGACTGTGATATTATTTGAGTCGTCATATCGTTACCGTCCGATCTCGATCGTCCGATCAAATTACTTATGAGATCTACGCTACACCGTGCTGCTCGCTCACGTTTTACATTATATATATATATATATATATATATATATATATAAGAAGGAGTTCTTCGGCCGCCGCTGATTCGATGGTGTTGCTTTCTCTGTTGCCACCCGCTATTTCTTTTTCCGGGTATCTCCTCCGTGTAGGATGGAGGGAATCGCTCGGCGGCGCCATCACGGCATCTTGGCCCCGCTTCTTCCGTCTCGATAGACAGTCCATTCAGACTCGCTTGTGTTGTAGTAAGGCGCCCCATCTTGCTTTCTATTCGTAGTGCATGCTTTGCTAACGCGATAACCAGTTTGCTGTATTTTCTCGAAGGGTTCTTCTCTTTTCTCTTGAGGTTAATGCGTAACATGTTCCTATTTTCATTTATATTTAGCGTGGAAACGAAATTGTCAATTTCAATAAGATTTGTCGAGTTTGAAAACGTTATTGATATCAAATTTTATTGTTTTCGAAACATGATTCTAACTCAAGTGTTCAAGCGAACAAATGACTGCTTCTTATTGGAGTTTGACTTGAGTGGTTATTGCTTCAGGCTCTCGAATACCTTGCTGTGATCATTTCTTGGGAATTATAGATTCTTGAGGGATCTCTTATATGCGATTCTGTTAATTTTTATTTTTTTCTCCTTTGGATTAGCCGTGGAGGAGAGGTAATTCTTTACTTATTTGTGTTGGAAACATTGTGCATGTTTGCTTGTTTGTAGGGGAGGAATCAGCCTTTCAAAATTTTCATATAAATTGATTAATATTAAAAAAAAAAATAAAATGAATGCTTAATTTTAAGCAAAATTTTCTATTTAATTATAAATGATAAATTGAAAAATTATTACAAGCTTGTCATTATGTTTTGCATTTTTTGAGAATATTGTATTACAATTTTATTGGCAATCAAATTGAACACATCTTTTTCTATATAAGACACTAGATAGTCTTTGAGTCAATCATTACCCATCTTACTATGCAATTGATATTTGACAATTTTCGTTGCAGAAAATGATCTTTCCACTGCAGTAGTAGCAATTGATAAATTTAATGTTAAAGTAATAAATCCGTAAGTCAAAGAATAAACTCCATCATTCTTTACCTTAATAATTTGTTTTGCAAGATCAACAATGCTGTTTAGAGATGAGAACTCATTGCTGGTATGTATATCAATAATATAAGTTGATAACTGACTTTTAAGAGCCATAAGCTCAATTCTAGAAAACTCACATGGATATAACTTTATTAGATGTATCGATTCCCTCTCATCATAAGCATAAAAGGAATCACTCAGGTTTAAACACGTCATATAAAAAAGGAACTCAGTACTATATTGAGAAAAGTGATTATTTATCTTTAGGAATTATATGTCAACGATAATATAGAATAACTCAACACGATAATGATGTATATTTATTATTTATTCACATCTTCACATTGATCGATGATGAGTTTTATATGCACCATTCATATTTGGAACATCAACTAAAAAATGCTACGAAAATGTGACACTTCATCTAATAAAACACTCAATTCATTCTCCCTTAATATTTGTAACTGTTGTTTAGATACTTGCATTATCATCGCATTTTTAATGTCATAATCTTTTCTTTATAATAACTGTGATAACTCATTTGTAATCCCCTAAATATCAATAATTAAATGCAATGCGAAAATAAAATCAAAAGATTTTATCACATCAATCAAAACACCCGCTTCAACTAACTGTTGATCATGTACCCTTCCACCTTGACAATTTCAAGGATCTCGATTATTTAAGCATACATTATTATGAGACTAATTAAAGTATGTAAACTCTATCGAGTATCACCAGATATTTATAAATTAGTCTCTTGATTTAAACCTCAACTGCTGATCATATTATTAGCTTTAAGATGTAAAAATATCCAATCATGTTGAATTGCTTTAAGAGCATCTTATCTCTTATAGAAGTTCCAATAATATTTATTATTCTAGAAGTTAACTTATACAGATGTTTCATTTGCTAATGATTTTTTGCTATAACTATCAAACATAATTAGAGTTGACGGGCAAAACAATAAATATAAAATGTTTAAGGATTATAATTAAAGATAAGTGCCTTCAAACCATTAAATTCACCTGGCATATTGGATGCCACATCATAACATTAACATGTACCCTCTGTAAGCTTAATAAATGTTTGACAAGAATTGCTTCAACTGCTACTTTATGTGTAACTACATTAGCAGAAGAAATATGTTTGATACCAATAAATCTTTCAATAACTTGTCCTTGTTTATCCATATATCTCACAGCCACTGCTAATCGCTCTTTTGTTGACACATCATGAGTCTCATCTACAAGAATAGCATAGTACTAATTGTCAATGCCATTCATGATGAAAACCAATGTTTTAGCAACTGTTGCACAACAAATTTCTATATGAACTTTTGGTGAAATCAACTTTAATTTTGCACTAGCATTTTTAAAAATAACATTCTTGATTTCTTCATTGTGATTGAAAAGAAAATGCAATAACTCTATATAATTGCTTTTATTATCTGAATCAAATGCCTCATCATGGCAATGAAATAACAAATCTTGCCGTAGAATAAATCTAACACTATCAATAGCTGCAAACAATAGGTTATGATATTCTTTCTTATTCATATCATTCTTATTGCGCCATATAGTAGGAATATTCTGTAATTTAAGATTTATTAAATCTTCACATTTTTGTCGAACTCTGTCATTCTTATTTACATCATAACTCTAGATTGCAGGTCGAAGCTCATAGTGTTATTCCCAATTCTTACAAGAAGAACATTTATTTGCTATTTCTTACAACTACTGTATCATATACATGAATAGTTTAATTAATTAAATCTCCTGAATTCTAAACACAATCAACATTAAACAGGTTAAACTAATATAAGTAGTGCTAAAAAATTATAGACAGAACAACCAACGACAAAATTGAGAAATACTGAAAACAGTAAAAGAATGTGGAATACAACCTACAACATTTTGAAGGCATCAATAACAAAGGAAACAACATCAGACTGCATTATACCATGCATGACAATAGTCTCCACATCTATCAATGATAAGGACCTCTTAATTGAGCTTGATAGAAGAACCGGTAAACAATGGAGAAAAAATTTCATAATAGCGAAAGAGATGAAACATTCCTGTTAACTTCGTTCAGGCATAGCAGGGGTGAAAACGAAAGAGTAGCAATTGAAACGGGGATGAATAGGGTTGCTAAACCTCGATTTTGCATTTTAAGAAAACTATAAAAAATTTTGATTTTCGTAAGAAAAGATAAAAAAATTTATGATATTCTATGAAAATGCAAAACCTCTTTCTTTTTCTCTTTCAATTTTTTGTAGTTCACATCCCTCCTATGGAATCACAAGGATGAAATATAATTAAAATAATTTTGTTCTATTGTGCAATGCTATTCACCGAACTTCAAACGATAGAGTAGACAAAAAATTGGAAAATCCTTTGCTTAGCTACAACGTTCTAATCCCATTTAATCTCCTAATTTATATGGTGTGTTTTTTATGCTAATAACATTTTTTTAATGAGAGATTAGAGTAAAAATATTTGTAAATTATTTGATGTATTGTCCTATTTTTCATTAAAATATTATGTGATTTATTTTGCTATTTTTTAATGTCAGTAGTTTATAATCATGAATATTTTTTATTATTGTAAATGTTTCATGTTAATGAATTATAAAACTATAGATATTAATTTGTAACACAATTTTCTCCTTCATAATTATTTAGATTGTTAATATGTGAAGCACAATTTTGTCCTTTATAATTATTTATTTACTTTTATGAATAAATGCATAATAAATTTTTTTAAGGTAATGAATAATAAGATGATGATTTTTTTATCTTTCAAATTTTAAATATAGATAATGTAAAGGATTTGGAATATGATGTACCTATTTAACTGAAGGTTAAAATTTCCTACTTATGAATTCGATAAAAAAATCTAGAAATATAACATTTCTCTCATAGAAGTGGCTCAGTCAACCAGATTTATGTTTACTCTCGAAGTCCTCTCTTCGGGAATTCCATTAAGAAATTCCTGTTCTCAGCAGCGCGAAGAAGCCCCTCTCCTTTATAGCGAAACAAATAACTCCCTTTACACCAATTATATCTCGAGACCTAGCATGACGGAGATGCCCAAATCCCTAGCCTCCCAGCTAGATCGAGAGTCTCACACACTAAGACTCTTTAAAGCTCTTTCACCAAAGAGCTCTCACACACAATAACCTTTGGGCACTTATCTCACATAACGATCTCTTGAGCACCCTTCCAAGAAATTTCTTACATTCTCTCCAATCATCTCACCATCTCCCTAAACTATTGTATGAAGCTCTCAAGAACTTTCTCCAAGTATATGTGGAAAACTCTCTCTGAGTCACTCTCTGATTCTCTCAGATACTCTCTTACACGTGCTCTATTTTTTTAGTTGAGTATTTATATTAGAGCACCATACAATTTTGATTAAGTAAATTTCTTTGGATGATCATACAGTACGATCTGTTCAATATTGCCGACTCAAAAAACTAAATTAACCTGTCCAAATGACGTTCATCCAAACAATCTAAAATAGGTATGATGTTTTTTTCTAATTCGATTAATTGATTTTAGGTTTCAAAATAGGTAAATAATAATATGAGAATTAAAGTTTTGTACTGTATGAAATTGTTCGTCTCGTATAATTAGTTCAAATTTTGAATTTACCTATATTTGGAAATATCATAATTTATCGATTTAAATTTTAAATAATTGATCGTCTTGTACGATATGGATTGTACCATACGATTAGTTATACAAGTTTTAATTTTAAAACTTTTTTTAATTAATGCCACTTGATTTTCATAAATTATAAAAAAGTCATTTATATCATACAATATGATTAATTAAAGAATTAAGTATTCTTATTAACTTAATTTAATTTTTACTAGCTCTCGTGTGTGTGCTCTTGGTTGTTCAAACCACTATATGCCTTTAGGTACATAAAGACTTAAGAAAGAAAAAAAATAAAAATTAATACACTTTACTTCTTAAACTTCTTGTCTTAGACGAGTTTATTTATATTCAATTATTTAGCTTTATAAGGTTCTTGTCTTGATTTTGTCACCTATGTGCTATCTAAAATGTTAGTATAAAAAAACAATCTCGTACTCACTTAACTCAATTTCTAATTTGTATAATTAATAAAGTTTGTAATCATCAAAACCCTAGTGTACACCAGATTCATGGGGTTTTCAACATATATTTAGTATATGATAAATATAGTGCTATCTAGTTAATAATTTTTAAAAATTTTATCAAAGTTGTCAATAATCACAAAAAATTCTACTTATTAAATTAGCTGTCATATAATAGTAAACTAAAAAATATATTACAAAATAGAGAATATCACAATAATGGCAAAGCTGATTAATAGATTATCTTATTTCACTCTTTATCTTCCAAAGGCAAATAAATGTTTTATTTCTCACTGAAAATAAAAAATTAATTTGTTAGGCTATTAATAGGATTGAATTGATATAATAAATCCGATAACATCGAAGTTATTACATTTTATGCATGTAAAATTTTGAAGATTATTTGAAGTGATAGCTATTTTATTTGCTTATATTTAGCAAATTCATTTAAATATTTACTAAAAAAATAGAAGAGTTAGAGAATTAAGAAAACTAATCATATTTATTTTTTAATGTTAAACATCATTAGATTGATTAAACTATGCTTAATCTAATCAAATTATTTCAGTTAAATTATTATTGCATTCTCAGTGTTATAAATTGATGAAATAATCATTTTTAGATTGTTTACACATGGACGTGTCGTTGGAAGGAGAAAATTAAGGACATCTATCACACGAAAGACCCAATTATTAATGTGAGATTTTCAATTTCGAACATAATGTTTGAATGATGTCTAAAATTTAAGTTTGTTCATTTTATGATTCTTTTGTGATACAATGATCACATGTGAGTGCCAATGCCAAGGAATAAGAAAGATTAAACTAATGAGAATGAATTTCAATGATCCTATGAAAGGCAATATCATGTGAGATAGGTGGGTAAGTTTGATGACCTGCACAAGAAGAATGATACTTGAGAGTTTGTTTGCCTACTTTTATCAGGAAAAGATGAATAAAAAGAAATTTCTAGTTCTCAATACTGGAGAGTTAATTAGTCCAAACTTTATAAAGAACATATAAAGGAAATTTCTAAACCTTAATAATGAAGAATTGATTAGCCCAACTTTTATTAAGGGGATAATGATACAGAGGGGCCGAAGTCTATATACATTATATGACATTTCAAAAGTATTAAAAATCATAATAAGTAAAAGAATGAAATTGAATCATTCATTATTAATATTATGATTAAGTAATAGTTATACTTGTATCTCTAGATTTGCTCATTAGTACTAATGATTCATAACTCATGTAATGAGCTGACATTTATTGCTCTAAAATAAATATAATTGTTTCTCTTAAATCATATGATCAGTACTGCATTTTCTTTACCCTTCTTGTATATTTGACTTAATGTTAGAAATGATTATCTCATTGTGCTTATAACTCATTCAATGCTATCATATGATTTCAGAAAAAGGGAAAGGGAATGAGGAGTTAGAGGTAGGTAAATTGTTTTGTTTTAAGATTTTGGATGTATAAAGTTTTGATAATGTAAAAGTTATGTATGATGATGATCTAAATAATAGACTTTAAGCATATATGTAGTTGTTTTAAAAGTTTTATTAGTAGCTTTGTAATTGACTTGATGACTATGGACGCTAACATTTCTATACGATGGATATATTAGATGATTATTAAATGTCAGATATGTTTTGGGACGATCGAGTTGAACTATTTTCACTCATTCTATTATGAGGAGTTAATCATGACTTGGTTATGAAAATTTAGTCTGTTCAGATTGTCCACTTCTGTTATGTTCTATGATTGTATGGAAAGGATGAAAATGGGGCGTGACAAAAAATGGCATCCGAGTAAGGTTTGAATTGTGAACTATAATAGAAGCGTAATTGGATTTAGAAGTAAAGATATGAATTGATTTTGAATATTATTACGAAGCTATAGGATAGTCTTATTAGGGATAGTCATTTTGGTAGAATTTACGAGTAATATATATATATATATATATATATATATATATATATATATATATATATATATATATATATTATATATATATATATATATATATATATATATATATATATATATATAATATATATAAAAGGAATGAATGGTCAGACATCTTGCAGAAGTTTACTACACCTGATCAAACAATGCTCTATAGTTACCCTCATCTAGCATCCCCATGTGCAGAGGTCTAAAATCTTTGAATGAGTTATGTGAAGGAATGATTTGCCAATTTGTTGCCTAAATGTAACTGACAACAATGGGATAAGTCCTTCAGCGCTAAATGGAGGTCATGAACTCTTCTCGGGAGCACATTAAATAATCAACATTAGCTTTGTTTTTGGAGCTCCAGTATAAAATACAAGGTTATGAATGAGTTATGATACGAAGGTTTAGGACTCACAGTTGGATGACATGTACACATAGGATGCGATATATTTGTGACTTCCCACATGTGCACGTATATGTTTTGCTATGGTTTTGTTGACCCTTCTTCCCTCTACAAGGCATGTTGAAGACGTGGAACTCGTGTTGTTAATGCATGTCATCTCTGGGCATTTGTGTGCCTCGCGCTCTGTAGTTTTTATATCATCCTTTGAATGATGCATGAATGGTGAGCTATTAGAAGCTACCGCTGTGCTATGTCATCAATTTGCTTAAGACATTGTGCAACAAGTTACAATATAGAATCCATGATGGCCCTGTATTGAACGATCACAAGCACAATCTTAAATCGTTTAAAGCATTCAAAGCATTCATATTATAATCCCATACAAACCTAGCATCATGTGAGAAACTCCCTTAGTAACTCACATTCAT